>JAMPIV010013900.1:0-30786 GCA_024509875.1 Oreohelix idahoensis
CGAATGACATCTACGTAATCAAGTTACTCATTTCGTCAGCAATGGAATGCGTTTCTAAATGAGAACGAAACTGGCGAAATTGAGAATGGGAAAGTAGTAATGTATATAGTCGCAAACGAACGAATGCGAAAAACACAGGAAAAAGGTAAAGAGCGACAATAATTAGAGAACACGGGTGGAAGAAAAGAGGAGGAAAATATAGAAAATAAAATGAACATAACTCTCCGTGACAGAACGTCCCCCCTTTAAGATATGGAAGCACTCCATGTCTACGTTATGAAATTAATTTCCTATATCCGTAGCTTCAGGGTGTCTGTCTTCTTCCATCTCATCTCCCCCTCCATCTCTGTGCAAGTCCTACTCATGAAGTCTGCCCCAACGTTTTGTTTACCTGGAATGTATTCGACTTTAAAGGAATATACACTTAGCAGCAGTGCCCAGCGCATTATTTTCGCATTAAATTCCTTAATAGCCCCGAGAAACGCCAGTGGGGCATGGTCGGTCTGCATCGTGAATGTCTCTCCGTAAAGGTATTCATGGTGCCTCCTTATACCATGAACTAATGCCAGACATTCTCTTTCCACTGTGGAGTAGTTTTTCTCTGCGTTATTCAATTTACGACTGCCATATGCCACTGGGAATAGCTGGTTTGGATCGTCGTCGCCTGCCTGAAGCAGAGTTGACCCGATGCCTTGCCCTGATGCGTCACCGCACAATACGAAGGGTTTGGTAATATCAGCCAGTCGCAGAATTGGATATTCCGACAACTGTTTCTTGAGCGTGACGTACGCGTCTTCGCTCTTTGGATCCCAGATAATTCTCTCAGGTCGTCCCTTTTTCGTAAGGTCAGTAAGGGGTGCTGTTAAACCATTGAAGTTTTTGATTAATTTCTGGTAGTAAGCACATAGCGATAGGAACGATCGCGTTTCTTTCTTCGTCCTTGGTCTCTTCGCTGTACGTATCTTCTCTACGTTCTTAGCAACTGGCCACATAGCACCGTGAGCAATGGTGTGCCCCAGGAAGTCAAGTTTTTCGAAGCCGATTAAACATTTGCTAGGTCTAGCTGTGAGTCCAGTTTCCTGTAGTCTCATGAGGAGCATCTGGACCGTAGCAATGTGTTCCTCGTATGTGTCCGTTGCAATTAGTATATCGTCCATAAAATTGTGGATATGTGGACTGTGCAGTGGCTCTAGCAGCTTTCTCATCATCCTTGTAAACACTCCTGGTGCGTTGTGTAATCTGAAGGGCATCGCGTTAAACGTATAATGTCCTTCGCTGGTGCTGAAAGCTAGCAAAGGCTTAGTTTCCTCTTTGACTGGTATCTGATAGTAGCCCTTACTCAGGTCAATCTTTGAGAAAATCCGTGCCTTGCTTAGCTTGCTAAACAGCTCAGAAGCGCTTTGGAGTGGTTCCGGCTGGAATTCCGTTACTGTGTTAAGTAGGCGGTAATCGATGCACAACCGAGCTTCCTTATTGGGCTTCTGCAGCAGCACTATGCTCGCACTATAGGGAGACGTAGACTCACTAATAATTCCTGTTTTACGTAGCTTGTCTATCTCTGCACGTAGCGTATCAGCTTTCGCATACGGAATAGGGTAAACTCTGGTTCGACAGGGGTTTCGTTTGTAAGTTTCATCTCGAACTCTACGAGATGTGTTCGTCCAGGTACATCCGTTAGCACCGCCGTGTACTGGTTCAGTAAAGCCTTCGTTTCTGTCTGTTGTGCTTCAGAGAGAGTGTCCCCAAATTTTACATCTTCGACAGATTCAGTTTGTTGCAAAGGATATTCCATGCAACTATCGTCATCTTCGACATCCTCTGTAGCTATGGCGATGGCCAGGAGATGTTCGGGGGATGGCACCGATCTTTCCAAGTATTTCTTTAACAGATTCACATGGTAGACCCTCTCCTTTCCTTTGATGGAGATCTGATAATTGGTTCTCGAGATCTTTTTCAGGACGGTGAACCGCCCTTGCCACCCGATGCGTAGCTTGTTTCTTCCGGTTGGCAGCAACAACAAAACTTTATCTCCTGGTTGTAATTCTCTCTCCTTTGCTGCTTGATTGTATCGTCTAGCGTGCTTTGCGCGAGCTTTCTTAAGGTTTGCTGTTGCTAGATCCCATCTTAGCTGTAGCCTTTCCTTCAATTCCAATACATATCTACTGGCTGAGACGACTGTCTCATCAGCTTTCTGGTCTGTCAGGGACCGAAGTAATGCTTAAAGCGGCCCCTTGATAGGTTTGCCGAATAAAAGCGTAGCTGGAGGGTAACCCGTAGAGGCCTGGGGAACTTCCCTGTAAGCGAATAGGGCTGCAGGAATGAAAAGATCCCAATCCTCCGGTTTTTCTTGTACCAGCTTGCGTAACATGGTGGTGAGGCTGCCGTTGAAACGTTCCACGAGCCCATTTCCGGCCGGATGGTACGGGCTGGTGTGGATGTGTTTGGCCCTCAAGATCTTAAAGATCTCCTCCATTAACAGGCTACGGAATTGGGATCCATTGTCCGTCAAAACTTGTTGAGGGAATCCCAACCGTGTAAAAATCTGCACTAGGGCTTCTGCGACATGCTTCGAATCTGTGCATGTTAGCGGTATAGCTTCGGCCCACATAGTGCATGTGTCGACTAAAGTCAGGATAAACCTGTGCCTTCGTTTGGTCCTTTCTAGGGGACCAACAATGTCGACAGCAACCCGTTCGAATGGAGTTCCCACAATTGGCGTTTGCCCCATGGGAACTGGGGCGGTCCAGTGCTTGGGTGCTACCCGTTGACACTGGGCACATGATTTCACATATCTGAGTATATCAGTGTTCATCCCTGGCCACCAATAGTGAGTCTGTATACGTTGCTGTGTGGCGTTCTGTCCCATATGTCCGCTAAAGGGAAGAGAGTGCCCCATTTCTAGGATTTGACTCCTGTACTTTTTCGGTACTAGGAGCTGATTAGAACCTTGTTCAGGCTTGCCCGTTCTCCGATAAAGCACGCCATCCTTAGAAAAGATGTCCCCGTGTTGTCTAGGGTCTTTGGCCATGGGCAGTTTCCTAAAGCAGGGTTCCAAAGTAGGGTCCTTTTGTTGCGCTTCTTTGAGTTCCATAGGTAACAAATTTGGCGCAGGCTCCCGTTCCTTCTTGGCTTGCCCTCTTGTGGTCACTGTTGCCACTATTGGCTCTTCCGGTTTCCCAATAAACACATATCTACAGCCAAGTATGACTGGGTAGATGGGGTCATCCATAGCAGCCGCTTTGATCACACCTCTGACAAAGTCAGAGTGGATTTCCACCAATGCAATGGGAAGCGTTGTTGGTGCATCACTCCTAAGAACTCCACACAGTTTAACGTTCTCTTCTGTCTCTTGACCGGGTTTGACCAGGTGCTTGGCAACAATGCAATCAAAAGAAAGCCCCGTGTCAAACAAACAATACGTTGAGGTCCCGTTTAAAACAACCGTACCTCGCGTAGAGGGCCTCTCTCCCTCCGGTTGAGAATCACTGACAATAATTCTTTCTTGCGAGTCTGTTGTTTGTAAGTATCCGATGCGCTTCGGCTCGGTGTGCTTGCTCTGATCCTTAGTCCCGTGCGCAGGGGTTTTCCCTATGTCACCTTGACCTTTCTGGCCACGCTGCCATGAAGGGCGGTCGAGTTGATCAGACTGCTTACTGTGGTTGGGGTACTTGTTTTTGTAGAACTTGGATTTTTCAGGAGGGGGGTTTTGAGGTCCAGTTTCTCGATGGTTATTCGGGTTGGAAACGTGAGAAGCACGAGAAGACTGGTCAAGATTATTTTTTCGAAAATGCTCTTCTGTCGGTTTACGTTTTGCGGCCGGTAGTTTAGCCAGCGCATTGTGATATCGCTCAGACTTTTCTAAGATGTCTTCAAGCTTTTCTGCCCCCTGCTCGGCTAGGAATCTCCGGGTATCAGCAGACAAAGTGTTCTTTATTATTGTTCCGTAATAACAAATTCCTCCAGACCTTCATAGGTAGAGGGGAGCTGTGAAAGCTCAAGGCACTTTGTTAGATATCCCTTTAGACGAGATGAGAACTGGTGAAAAGTTTCAAAGCTCTCCTTCCTGCTGTTGCGAAACAGTTGCAGAAACTTTCGCGCATTCATTTCAAAGCGCTCAAGCAAAGCTTTCTTCAACAAGTCATAGTTGTCTTGTTGGCCACTTTCCAGTTTAGAGTAAACATCATAAGCAGAACCTTTAAGGGCCTGGGAAAGTTTCATACACCAACGCGACCTCTCTAAACAGTACAGAGTTGCAATTTTCTCAAATTTTTCTAGCCATGTGTCAATCTTCTCATTAGGACAAGGGAAAGATTCAAGAGTGAAAGACATAGCGTTGAGTTGAAGAGATTGAGTGTTAGAAGGGTCAGATAAGGAAGAATGAGGAGAAGACGCTCCATTGCTGGAGGTAGAGGCAGCACCACGACTTTGGAATTCTAGAGTCTTAAGTGCCAGCTCATGCTGTCGTCGTTGCTCATTTTCTCTTTCCTCATGCTGTCTTTCCTTCTCCTTCTCTCTTTCCTCATGCTGCATCCTGCGGATTTCCATTTCCTCGTCCATCTTCTTCTGCTGTAATAGCCGGTCTTCCGCTTCTTTCCTCTCCGCTGCTTCTTCTTTCCTTCTTAACTCTTCTTCTTTCTTCTCTGCGTCATATCTCTCAAGTTCGTCCCTGACAAAAGCTTTTGCTTCGTCTCCGTCCAAACCTTCTTGTCTCGCTTCGTCCCTGAGTATCTGCCTAAGCTTTGCCCTCTCTGCCATATTAAATCAGTGGCTGAGACTAAGTCGATAAAGACGTAAGAAGAAAAAGGATACTCTGATTCCTACCACTTGCGAAAAATACCAAACAAAAGATGGTATACTTATAACCTGGGCTACCTCCTCCAAAAATAAATAGTATCTAACTATCGCTGCTATTAATCGGCAATTAAGCACCTAATGCAGACGACTACGCCAAATAAATGGTAGTTAAGATTACTTTCTGAAAAAATAAGTTGCTACAGTGGAAAACAAAATAATTTTTGCAAAAAAAATTTTTTTAAGGAGAAAAAAAATCCCTTAATTTTTAAATCCACTATCAAGTTCACTCCTGAAGACAGTTAAGGTAAGGGCGGCAATTAATCTGGACAAATAGTCCGAAACGCACTCCTTAGCTTTGCTCAAACACCTACTTCGTCAGAACCCTGTGAATGTTATACACTCACAAAACTTTACCAGCGTTTAGTATTACAAAATCAGTAATCATCATTATTCCGACAAAATCAACCTGTAACTCAAATGTATAATGCTCAATAATGCTGTGGAAAAACAATTATTAGCCGTGTGGTCAGCACACCCATAAAACAGATCGTTACGTCTAGGGGATAGTTATTTTTAAAAGGTACAAAACTCACAAGACATCACACTCTTACTCTATATCAGAATAAAGAATCTTACCGACTAGCTGATATTTGCCGTCTCGTCTTCCTATTCCAAGTTCAAAAACCAGAAACGAACCCACATTTGTCGTAGATTTTTGATAGGAGAATTAAGACTTGGGTTGGTCCCTTCTGAATAGGTTGGAATGAGTGATAGTCACAGAGTGAGATAGAAATACAAAAATAGATTTCCACGAGTGAGGTGGTAGAATAGTGATAGAGGCTGTCTCTGAGAGCGGGAAATCTTCTCTCTCTCTCTCTCTCACCTATCTTCTACGACAGACCTAAAGTAGTCAGACAGTCTAACACATATACATTAAATATATATATATATATCCACTCACGTGCACGCACATTCAAGTGACGACAGGTAGACGCACAGACGTGGGAAACTATAACAAATCATTATATAGATATTTAGAACGAGCTGACCAACATGCTGATTAATTTATTGTTAAGTTTATTTATCATTTGTAAACTTACGTCACAACATATAAAATTACATAAAAAAAAGCATATACACAAAGTCATAAGCAAATCAAGGAATGCTACAAGAACTGGTAGACCCACAGTGATGATCTTCCCTCGATGGATAGCCCACAGTCCCGTTAGGAGAAAGATGATAACACAAAGAGCCCCAGATACATATGATTGAGTCTAAGAGTTTTTTCCGTTTAAGGTATGAACAGACCTGATACTATAATCTAGTTTAAGGAAAAATATTGTTAGCAAAAACAAAAAAAAAATTGCATAAAGAAAGTTATGACAGCTAATAGGTGTCAAAATACAACGATGAAATAACACTCAGACTTGCGTTCCCTCTTATTCATTCAACCGTGGCCACGTGTGCACATTTATACTTACAGCTTTGATCGCTGCCTCTGGAAACATAATAACTTCTAGGACCTTCACACAGACCCGTAAATGCAGCCTCGACCAAGAAATCCCCAGTTCCAACAAGACGTACTGAATTCTCTGTCTCAGGGAACGATTCCTTGGGTGTTCTTATTTTTCGGATGCCTGTTAAGTCACATAAAAAAATTGTCCAGGCACGAAAGTTAGCAGAGCACAGTGTCACTAGCTTAGGTTTCGAGAATTAGAGAATGTCAGATCGGTGTCTACTTTCAGGAAGGTACTATATTTGGTCACCACAATACTAGTCAAAACTCTGTCGGACTGTTACTGATATTTGCTTGCCACAGCGGTCTGATCTGTACTTAAGTGTTATTTCTGAAAGAATTAATTCTGGCGCGATAGGCCTTTTAATTCATTTACTGTAACAGTTCATGTAACGAAAATGCTTAAATTCTTCGAAGATAATGTTCACGTACTAGAACGCTGGCAAAGTTTGGGTAACACAAATCAAAATAATTTACATATATGTACTCAATATAACTTACATTTTTAAACTGCAAGCGTATAGCTTGTCTTATAGTTTAACCCTTCTCGGGGAATAAGTTATATTTTAAAAAATCATCAATCTTCATGAATTAGGAACACGTGCGTATTCCGTCACCACTCATGAGGCTTCTAGCATTTATAAGTTAGTTTAGAAAATAATTTCTTCTTCGTCTGATTATTTAGCAGTAAAATTTAATTCATTATAGCTACATTGTTGTTTAAGCTAGAAATTATAATTTATTCTGCTTTCCACTGAAACACGTCACTAGAAAAATAATACAGACTATATAAAATTTTCCTCTCTGCACCAAATCTAACTAGAGAAATAAATTAAGCGATTTAACACTTTAACACTTCACAAAATACTAGAATATAATATATACAATATTTTACCTCACACAGAACTACAGGTAGTCCCACAACTTAAGAATCATATGCTTATATTTATGGAAGTCTAGAAGTTCGACAAATTGTCGAAGCAAACTGAGAAACTTCGCTATTCAGCTTATTCTGTTCCAAGCAACCTGTCTACTGCGAATTTAGAGGACTGAATGAAAATAAAGTTTCAAACTCTGGTTATATCTTAAACCAGACAAAGATTTGCGCTATTTCCAAAACCACGCAATAGCCTCCCCTTTCCTAACACCTACGCAACTCCAAGAGGCTGTCGCGAACTGCCACTTTGCATCTCTGACACCTCCGTCTGTGAAACGGCCGTAGCGCTACGTGTCAGTTGCAAAGGTAGACAACTTGTCTGAAATGCAGGGGCAGTTTTCACACTTCACGCTGACCATGGCCCACCATGCGTGTTGTGGCAGGTGAACATGCAGACAAATTTGTCGCCTATATGTCTGGCGAAAACGAATATACACGGTGTATTTCGTCAATCTCACGCCAAATCGTCTGGTCCTACGTCTGAGTATGAACCATAATCGCACCTCTCGTCAAACTGCGCGAATGACATCTACGTAATCAAGTTTCGTCAGCAAATAAGAACGAAACTGGCGAAATTGAGAATGGGAAAGTAGTAATGTATATAGTCGCAAACGAACGAATGCGAAAAACACAGGAAAAAGGTAAAGAGCGACAATAATTAGAGAACACGGGTGGAAGAAAACAGGAGGAAAATATAGAAAATACAATGAACATAACTCTCCGTGACAATGCGCATGGAAAAATGTGATGATGATTTAGCAAGCTAGATGAAGATGAAGTATGAACTATTAATTACTTCCTATCAGCCTATCATCTTATATCTATATATATTACCTTGTGTGAACGCAATTTTGTTTCTTGAATATTAATTATTTTGTGCAAAAGTAAGTTGATGTTTCCATATTGTTTATCCTGCCTTAAGACTTGATAAGTCTTGTTTCTGTGATGTTTATCTTGTGTAAACAGTAGCATTAATGTTTCCACATTGTCAGCCTTCATTCATTCATTCATAACCCTCCACTCCCAAAATAGCATAGGCCTTCAACAAACACATGCCAAGTCCTCCTGTGACGTGCCATCATCTCAAGTTCTTTCCATGTTCTCCTCATCATTTGCACCTCTGTTTCCAGCTCTCTTCTCCATGTGCTTCTTGGTCTTCCTCTGCCTCTCTTGCCCTGGGGGTTCCAGAACAAGGACTGCCTTGTAATGCTATCAACAGGTTTCCTCAGTGTGTGTCCTATCCATCGCCATCGTCTTCTTCTCATCTCTTGTTCCACTGCCACTTGTCTAGTTCTTGTCATCAGTTCCACGTTGGTAACCTTGTCATACCATTTTAATCCCTCTATTCTACGCAAGCACCCATTTATGAAAGTCTGTAGCTTTTTGGTTGTTGTCTTTGTTGTTCTCCATGTCTCAGAGCCATACAATAGGACTGACTTCACATTTGCGTTGAAGAATCTTATTTTCGTGTTGGATCCGATTTCTCTTGATCTCCATGTATTTCCCAATGCAATGAAAGCTCCTCTTGCTTTTTTGTATTCTTATTTTGATATCACTGTCTGTCCCTCCAACTTTGTCTATATTGCTGCCAAGATATGTGTACGATTCTACAGCTTATATTGGTGTTTCTTCAAGTTCAACCCTGTTATCTTTCCCGCATTTATTATTTTTGTATTTTCCCTGTGTATTTTCAGGCCCATTTGTTGTCAGCCGTGTATAAACATTATTCTTGATTCCTTGCTATCCTTGCAATAAAAAACGGGAGTAGTTGTATATAATTCGATAATTCCTCATTTCCATGGCTTGTTTAACTCATGCCACCGGGCGATGACTTGAAGAGGCGCTGAATGATATTATAAACTATAAAAACATTTAAAAGCTCACAGAAATGTTCACAGTAAATAATGATTCGCTTATAAGAAAGACCATGAGAATCTCCACACAGCACATTGGGAAAAATCCCCAAACGGTCAGTTCTGTCTGCGTAATAGTTAGTCACTTTTTCTTAATGTTCTCGTGCAATCCGGCAGTTTCACTAATTTCTGTGCTTCTGTGTGCATAGCTCCTCTCGCGAAATTTATGTACCTTAGAAACACCAATGGTTCTCAAACAATCTGACATTAGTTTTGGTGTGGGCTGTGAGACTAAATTCCCGTAGTCTTCAGAACAGAGAAATAATGCTGATAAGTGTTCCTCATATTTATTCACAATGCAACAGAATATACATCCAAGAGTTTTTGACTGATGGAATGAGTGAGTCCCGGATTCGAGTAACCTCCCTCAGCACCCCCCCAGGGTGAAGACACATGGTGCATTATTCAAGCAGAAGCGTTGAAACTCAGAGTGTCCATCTGAATGTACTTGAAGGCTAATAAGTTGTTCGTGCATTCCGCTTGTCCGCATTGATCTGATAATATCCCCTTACTGAGATCGATTTTTTCCAAAAGTATCGAAGCACTTCTACTCAAGTTTCGTGAAGAAGTTTTCTTCGTCGTACACTCTCAGACGTCCGCTTGATTATGTTCGAATAGAAAGCCGTGGTGCAGCTTGAGGCTATTTGTATCCTGCAAATATCTTTTCCCAGGAATGGTACTGGTTGATACGCCACATTGTGCTTTCTCTGTTAAGGAACCGATTAAGGGTTCTGCCATCAAAGTTTAACTTTCTATTCCTTGTAGCGTATGTGCATCTTGCGTACCCTGACAAACCCCCAGAGCTATGCCAGCATGAGTTTTTTTACTCCTGGTAGGTTTCACCCAAGCGGGGCCAGGTCTGTGAGGGGTAGTGATCAGACAAAAAGCTGGTTACCTTTGGTCTGAACCGTTACGGGAAACAGCAACAAAATGGGAAAACTCTGATGCGGGAGACGGACAGTCCGTAGTCTCAGGCTCGTAAGACTGTCAGTGGTGAAAGCCGACAGAAAGCTATTGGCATTAAAAACAGATGCCCCGACCGCAAAAACATTGAAACCTAAAATTGGGTTTCGATAGGAATGTCCGAACCATGCATGAGGCAGGAAAGCTGAAGCAGGTCACAGCAGATATGAGCGAACTACAGATTACCATATCGTGTAAATAAGTGGGAACAGATGATTGGGACGGGGAGAATAAAAAAAGATACAGGGAAAACGGTACTTAACTCATGGTAGAGTGGAGGGTCAGCACAATGAAGGCGTAGCCACTTATACCGAAGAAAGAAATAGAGGGTCATTACTGGAATGGAAACCCACCAACAACAGACTGATAGAGAGATCTCACCAACACCACAATCAATACAATGCCATGCACCAAACAAATGACAGCATGAAGAGGTCAAGGACCACTTTTTATCATACAACTTACAAAAGGAAATCGACACTGCACCTAGGTACATTCTTAGTAGAGTAATGGGAGACCTCAAGGCGAAAGTTGGTACACAATGCTTATAATGAAAGAATAATGGAAGAGAACTGCGGCAGGGGAACAGTAAACGAGCAATGAGGGACAAACTAAATAAGCTTCTACAGCATCAACAACAGTTGGGGAACTGTGACGAAGGATGGCCACCGACCGAACAAAGTAAGAAGCAAAATTTGTTGCTGGTGCCCTACAAGACGCCATCAGGCGTTGATGGCCACTGACTGCTTTGACGTCCTGCGCTAACGATTCAAAGAAGAAGGGTCCCGGCGACGTTTTCCGGTTGGAACTGTGTCACTGCATTCAAGGGTCTACAGTCAATGCAGAGGCGGTGTTCTCGCTGGGTTGCGTGTAATACACTCGCGCTGTAGGATTCCGCGATATACGATTTTCAGCTCTTTTATTTTCATTTACATTCATGCCGTTAGGTTAATATCAATGAATATGGTATGGATCATATGTCGATTTGATTAGATTATTTAGTTTGAGATGAGATGTACTACGAAAGGGCACACTAAATTATATGTCAATATATTTATTTTTTTCAGATGCCACTGTAAGTTTGCATGTGGACAATCATCAGGAATGTGTGCGTTACTGTAAAACATGACCGTTTTTACTCGAATCTTTAAATCCTAGAGAAAGAACAGTAGAGGCGAAAATTTCAATTAAACTAAGTAGATTGTAAGTACAGGGACGACACACGTCATTTTCAGATATTACTACTATATATTTCTCTGAAGGTGTTTCGTCCCACACAAACTTTTTGTTGCAGTCTGGAAATTATATAAAAGTTACGAGCTTCTGGCAAGTGAGAGAAATAAATGCGTAATAGAAACACAATGTTGACTTGCATAGTGTTTTATTTTTATGCAATAAATTTCTGCTTAAGGCTTATATGCAACCTTCTGTTTATGTTTAGTTTTTTTTAAGCCTTCTAAAAATGTTTTAATTTGTGAAAAAAGGCGCTGATTATAAAAATCAATAAACTGTCCTTCTTTTCTGGGTGGAATCGGCGTGCAGCGTACACATCAAAATAATGGCATCAAGTGTATTGAAAGGTTTTTATGAGTGGTAGTTGTCCAGTAGTAGTTACTGAAAGAACAGAAGAAGAATTCTGTCTGACAAGAATATAGCCCCAGTGTCACATGATAGTCACAGCTGTAAAGGTCTCTACTTCAGGAAGTGTTCAGATGAAAGTTAGAGCCTAAGAATGCAACCTTCGCTTTGTAACTAACCTCTGATAATCAACAATGGATTTATCACAAGAGGGGTTTAGATGTTACTAAATGGTGGGATATCCTTAACAAATAGGTGTATGCAGAGGATACAGGGATAGTGCCAGATGAGAGACTGTTCTTATAAGTAATAACCCCCCCCCTTCCTCTGAAAAGAGCAAGGGTGTATAGACAATCAAGGTGAGCTCCAGCTATGTAAGTTCCCAGAGTAAAGAATGATGATGATGATGGAGTTCTCCTTGAGTCCCCTAACCGCTACCTCTTAAGATCTCACCAAAGATTAACATTTATAGTATTGTTTGTTTTATTTGACTCAATATTTTGTCTAGGGATAAATTAAATTTTTAACTAATACATAAATTCCAAAACAGAACTTTAACTGTAATAAACTTTGTAAGAAAGACTGTTGGTAAATTTTATATACAATTTAATTGTTCTGAACCTCAATCTTTCCAGGTCAGGAATACTCAAAGGAAATGAAATAATATTTACACTTTAAAATAAATAACAGGAAAATGAGGAAATGAAAAAATATTTACACTTTAAAATAAATAACAGGAAAATTTTGGTCCCATGAGGCATCTTGGTCACAGGAAGCTATTCTCACTGTATATTCAACTAAATGTCAAGTTTTACTGTATCTTGAATGTTGTCTTTAAATATGTAGATAGTTATATATGTCTAATTCTTGTCATCATACAAAGGTAAGTTTTTTTAAGTAGACTGTCTATTTTCAACTTGGGTGAAGCTTTCTGAAATTATGTCACTGGCTGGTAACTTATCTGTGGCTGCTGTTGAATTTTCCGCTGCCCACGTCATGACCAAAACGATTTGCATATTCTTGAAGAAAATACTGCTGGATAGAGCTCCTGACATTTGCCGAGCTGTGGTTCTCCAGCACCCTCCCGTAACAATGGCCAAAGATCTCTTCAAGATACTTAGATCGAACCTGGAATCAAGGATAACCACATTCTGATGTAGGCATCTGCTACAACCCACATACACATAAAGGACGTCACAACTCACCCTTATCAGCTATGGTGCTAACAGGTTGCACTAGACATATCATTTCTTTTCTACTGTCTTGTTTCCTGTGATTTATCTTTTCCTGTATGGATTTCCATGTTACTGTCCCTGAACCCCATGCTTGGGCTTGCCCGTACGATAATCAGGTTAAGTACAAAAATAATATGTAACAGCTTGATTTCTTTTATGCCGACAATTCCTGTAAGATTTAATACAGTATCTGTTACAATGAATCACTCCAGACGAAAATACAAATTTAATTCCCTACTAGAATTTACTGGTCGTAATTATGCCATATTTTCACACATTATACACACTGTTTCAGTTTCTCTCGCATCGCGAACATGTTTCCAACACTACACACTGCCACAATTTAGGTCAACGTTGACCGTGACACATTCGTCCTGCAGTTTTCACTTTTGAATCCAATTCTGAAAACCTTTTTGGCTGGTTATCATAAATTAAACCAAAATATACAAATAAACATATCTTTCTTACCCCTCAGGTAATTATGCACACACGCATGCTGAATCTTGCCCACAAAAGGATCTAGAACTGCTTTCAAGTCCAAGAAGGCAAAAGACGTGGTCGATACTGTCTTTACTTCTGGTCAGCTATGTGCTAAGTTTTTAAAAATGAATGGCGGAAAACCACAAGAGGGTGTTACTATTTATACAGCACTACACCCGCCCAATCAGGAGTAAAGTCAAAATTTATTTTTGGGGACTATTGACTTATGCGATTCTGAGCTAGTCTGGTATAATCTGACAAATTTTTTCAATATTTTATATTACAGTTATTATTGGACCAGGACCGATTTTTTATTTTCCAAAGTGCTAACTAAACGGCCAATTTCTCTCTATCGTTATATATAGATAAGCCTTTGGTATTCCTATGCATTTTCCAATCTGGGTAATTTTTAAGATAATTAAATTGGCCTTACCCTGATATGAAAATCGTACTAAAATCCATTTTACTAAGTTAATATAATTTTATTATGATGGAATCTTTTATGTTTTTATGTGTTAAGCAATATCAGCGCTATAATTTGAGACATTTCCTACTGGTTAACTATCTTTATTTGTTAGGAAACAAAATATATTCGTTCGGTCAAAAACACAAAATAGGCCTTATTTCCACGTGAACCAAAATTTTCTATCACTACAAGAAACGGAAAAACGATTTGATTGGTTGTTAAATTTCTACAATGTTCTTAGATAAGTTTTGGTGGGCGGTAACGTTTTGACTTGTTTCCTAGACAAATTCAAATACACTAGATAAATTGTTGGCGGTAAATATGACTGGGCCCTCAGACAAATTTCAAATACTGTAGTTATTTATAGATTTAAAAAAATACGATAGCTAGTTTATGAGCGGGGAAATTTGAGCGTGTTGCCATACAGATTCACTTCACTACATATCTTCGACCGTTAAAAAAGCCGTGAAAACCACTAGTGCAGCTTTCATTTCTGTAATTACAATGGGAAAGTTCAAATTAGCTGTCAAATTGAGGACTCTACTCTGCCTTAGTGTTGATACTGGATTCCTGCAAGGTGAATGGATCCTCGATGGCCAATTCACAGTAGGCACTCACATCAAGAAAATGTGGCTAGGAAGACCTCTGCAAAATCCAAGTATCTGTTGCAAAGGTTGTCGGTAATTTAAACTAGCAGCTGCAGGTGCTACTGCCTGTCACATGCTGATTATCAATCAAATATTTCAACCATTTGTCTTCTCTTGAGTATGCCGCAATGATGATCCAGAGAGTGTAGATGTTTCCTCAAGGTTGCTTTATTTATGAGGAGGTGATCATAAAATTGGTGATAAGCAATGAGTTATGCTAGGGGGATCCAGTAATTTCATCATGCATGGATAAATGACACTCGGAGTTAATCTCAATCCCAAAAAGCAAAATATGAATTCAATGTGCCCTCCGAATTGATCACAGACCAATAATTCCATATCTGAGCTCAACCTATTGGTGCATTGGAATTTGGGAAAACCCATGTTTTCTAATATTCCGAGCATTGATGACTCAATAATCTATCCATTCAGATAGAGAGCTCATATTCACCATCCTGGTGTTTCTTCTCCGCCTAACGTTCACTGGCGAAATCATATGGAATATAGGAAATTGACTTTAGTCTGCTCTAGAAATCAAGTTGTCCTCCCTTATAGCGCTCTGACACAATTATTTCTCCATCCTAAAGGTAGAATCTTTTTGGTTTCTTTGTGCAGACAATATTACAATTCTACGCCCCCTTTTAGCTCTTCAAGATGTGGTACGCCACTGTAGAGCAGTTTATTCGGCCATCGAAAGTCTGGTGACATCATTGTCTTTTTTCTTCGTTTGGTAAGATTATTGAGTCATACATGGATAGTTTTTTTAGAAAAGGGTTTTGCTTTCTCATTCCACTCAAGCTTGACTCAGACCAATTATTGGCTCCTGAATCAATTCGGAGGAGCACATTGAATTCATATGTTATTACTTTTTGGATTGAGAATACTCCGAGTGGTTTTATCCAGGCGTGATGAAATTACTGATCCCCTACATAACTCAGCTATCACAATTTTATAGATCTCCTCCTCATAAATAATTTGCGACCTTGAGAACATCTACACTTCGGACATGTCATTGAGCAGACCTCAGAGAAGACAATGGTGAATATTGATTGATAATCACAGGACAGGCAGTAGCACCGCTGCTGTTTTTTAACACAACCTGCACACCACAGATACTTGGATTGCAGAGTCTTAGCCACATTTCTTGAGTAGTGCCTACGTGAATTGAACTCACCTGCGGAACCAGGATCACCTAAGGCAGAGTAAGAGTCAATTTGACATAATTTTGAACGTGGATTGTAAACAGAAAATGAAAGCTGCACTAGTGGTTCACGCTTTTTAACGGGAAGAATATGTAGTGAAGTGAATCTGTATGACAACACGCCAAAATTTCCCCCGCTCCATAAAACTAACTAACGTAATTTTTAAAATCTATGGCATAACTACAGTATTTAAAATTTGTCTGAGGGCCCAGTCAAATTTTTTACCGCCAAACGAATTCTATCTAGTGTATTTGAATTTGTCTAGGAAACAAGTCAAACGTTTACCGCCCACCCAAAATTTATCTAAGGAGCTTAGTAGAAAATTTAACAAACAATCGCTCAATCGTTTTTTCGTTTTTTTGTTGTGATAAGAAATATTTTGGTTTTGACGTGGAAATATATGCCCTATTTTGTGTTTTTGGACCGAACGTAGTATATTATTGTCTTCCTAATAACTAAAGATAATTAACCATTAAAGGAAATATCCCCCCTCAAAATTATAGCGCTGAATATTGCCTAACACAATAAACAAAAAAGATTCCATCATAATATAATTATATTTAACTTATAAAATGGATTTTAGTACGATTTTCATTATCAGGGTAAGGCCCAATTTAATTACTTAAAAATACCCAGATTGAAAGGCATAGGAATAC
This sequence comes from Oreohelix idahoensis, assembly GCA_024509875.1. NCBI lineage: Eukaryota > Metazoa > Mollusca > Gastropoda > Stylommatophora > Oreohelicidae > Oreohelix > Oreohelix idahoensis. Next base: position 16,388 of record JAMPIV010013900.1, read on the forward strand.
CAAAGCTTATCTATATATAACGATTAGAGAAATTGGCCGTTTTATTTAGCACTAGGAAAATAAAAATTCGGTCCAATATAACTGTAATTAATAAAATATTGAAAATTTGTCAGATTATACAGACTAGCTCCAGAAATCCGCATAAGTCAATAGTCCCCAAAAATAAATTTTGACTTTACTCCTGATTGGGCGGGTGTAGTGCTATAATAGTAACAACCTCTTGTGGTTTTTCCGCCTTTCATTTTTAAAACTTAGCACATAAGCTTGACAGAAGTAAAGACATATCGACCACGTCTTTTTCCTCTTGGACTTGAAAGGCAGTTCTAAAAGATCCTATGTTGGGCAAGATTTCAGCATGCGTGTGTGCATAATTACCTGAGGGTAGAAAGGAATGTTTATTGTATATTTTTTGTTAATTTATGATAACCAGCCAAAAGGTTCAGAATTTGATTGCATAAAGTGAAACTGCAGACGAATGTGGTCCACGGTCACGTTTGACCTAAATTGTGGGCAGTGTGTAAGTGTTTGGAAAACTTGTTCGCGATCGAGAGAAAGTGAAACAGTGTGTATTTATTTGTTTGGTGATATTGGGATTGGCATGGGTTGGGGTGGGAGGGGGTTGTATTGGGGGGGGGGGGGGGTTAAATTGGTGTGTTTTTCGTCTGGTGGTGTTTGGGGTGGGTAACAGTTTTTTGGTTTGGGTGGTGTTGTAGGAATGGGGTGGGTGAGTGATGAAGTCAGGGGGGTGGTTGGGGGGTTAGTTGGGGTACTTAACCTGGTGTATCGTTACGTAAGCCAAGGGTGGGGGGTCAGTGTGTAACATGGTGGTTTGTGGGAGGGGTTGATATTCTCAGGTGAGGGGACAAGTAGAAAGGAATATGGGGGGTTTGGGTCAACCTGGTAGCACCATAGCTGAATATGGGTGAAGTTGTGACGTCCTTTATGTGTATGGGGGTGTGAAGGAGATGCCCTACAGGGATTTGGAGGGTATCCCTTGATTCCAGGATGGGGATTTATAGTATCTTGAAGAGATCTTATGCCATTGTTAATTGGCATGGGGGCTTGAGACACAGCTCGGCAAAATGATCAGGACTTTATCCAGCAGTATTCATCTATTATATATTTAATCATTTATCGTTTTATCCATGACCGTGTTCAGTGTGAAAATTTTTTTTTCCCCCCCCCCCCCCCCAACAGGATCCACAGATACGTTTACGTGCCAGTGAACATAATTTCAGAAGCCTCACCCAAGTTGAAATAGGGTACATGTCTACTTAAAAACTTACTTTCAGTATTGGGATGACAAGAATAAGATCATATAAACTCATCTACAATATTTTAAAGACAAACCATCCAAAGATACAGTAAAACTTAACATTTAGTTTGAATATACAAGTGGAGAAGTCGCTTCCTGTGACCAAGACTGTCTCATGGACCAAAAGTGTTTCTGTTATTTATTTTTGGCAAAGGTGTAAGACATATTATTTTCATTTTCCCTCATTTTCCCTGGTATTTACTTTTTTTTAAAGTGTTAAATATTGATTTCATTTCCGTTGTGAGTATTCCTGACCTGGACAGATTGAAGGTTCAGAACAATTAAATTGTATATAAAATTTCCTACGGTCTTTCGTTACTGATACAAGTCTTCTACGTTTATTACAGTTTAAAGTTTGCTGTTTTGGAATTATGTATTTAGTAAAAATTTAATTAAATCCCATTAGACAAATATTGAGTTCAAATATAAACAATACGAATATTTTCTATTAATGTTAATCTTTGGTGGTGAGAGCTTTACGTTGGATACGTGGTGTTAGGGACGCTCATGAGATAAACTCCATGATCTAGTCTATCTCATTCTTCTACTCCCACTGGGGAACTTAAAACATAGCGGACCTACCCTTTGATTGATCAATACACCCTTGCCTTTGTCAGAGAAGGGGGGGGTATTAACTTATAGAACCAGTCCTCTCATCTGGCAAGAATATCGGTAGGGTCTGGTACACCTATTTAGTTCATGAATATCCTCAAAATCCAGTACCTGCCGACACCTGTTATCGATAGAATCCATTCTGGCTTAGGTCAGAGGTTAGGTTTCGTAATTTGGCGATAGGTTGCATTTTAGGCTATATCTGTTCATAGAAAAAGGTTCTGTGTTGGTGTGATACCATTACAGCTGATGACTATCTTTTGACACGGGGGCTATTAATTCTTGTCAACAGAATTCTCTTCTGTTCTTTCAGTAACTACTACTGACAACTACACTCATAAAAAACTTTCAATACACTTGATGCCATTATTTGATGTGTAAACGCTGCACGCCGATTATCACCCGAAAAAGAATACCAGTTTATTGGATTTTTATAATCACGCCTTTTTCATATAATGTAGATACATTAATAAGAAGGCTTTATAAAAACGTAAACATAACAGAAGGTTGTGCATATAAAGCTTAAGCAAAATTTAATTGCATAAAACATAAAACACTAATCCAAAGTCGCACACATTGTGTTTCTATCTACGCATTATATTCTCTCACTTGCACAAATAGTCTTAACTTTTATATAATTCCAGACTGCATTAAAAAGTTTGTGTGGGACAAACCCTTCAAGAAAGAAATAGTCAAGTAAGACTCTGAAAATGTACGTGTGTCGTCCCATGTACTTACGTATCTTACTTAGTTTAGATTGAAATTTTTCGCCTCTTCTGTTTCTTCTCTAGATTTGAAGAATTCGAGTAAAAAACAGTCAACTGTTGTTTGACATAACTTGCACACACTCACATTCCTGATGATCTGTCCACATGCAAACTTACAGTGCCTATCTCCGAACATATCCTAAAATAGGTATGCTTAACACATTTGCAGGCAAAGCAGCTTTCGTAGTTCACATGTCAGGCACAGCAACTGAAAAATATATTTCAATCCTTACATATGATCAATAACCACTGTTTTCCACCTGATATAACTCTAACGGCATGAAGTGTCAATGACAGATTATCACTATAGCTCAATATCAGCATATCGTCATTTCAACCAATAATAGCGCGAGTTCAGTATAAGGCCAATGAACTGCAAGACCCTAATCTCAAAAGGTAGGAAGTTCACCGGCCTCTTGCATTTGAACAGTACTGCCTCTCTGACTACCAGACTGACACAGTTCCCTACTCGGAACGTACCTCGGACCCTAATCACTGTCTTTGATCGCTTAGGCCGCAGACGGTCATAGTAGTCATAGTTAGCTATCACGCTCCCATAAATGGCTGTCAACTGTAGGCAGCATACCACAATTGGCGCTACTTCCGTTCGAAACGGTGGCCATCCTTCGTACGTTCCAACCAACTGTCCCTGTTGCAACATCGTAGCAAAAATAATTAAAATAGTCACTCAAAATCATTGGTTAAACTGTTTCCACAAATGAGCGCAAAAATATTCGAATTCATTTATCTCTCCAACACCCTCTTATAAGCCATTCTATATCAACTATCGCATTTGAGGTATCCCATTACTAGAATCAATCTCATGAAAGTACCTAGTTCGACAGTTCCGATTCCTTTTGTTAGTTTGGTTGATAAGAGCCTCTCCCCTTGTCCGCCGCGATGCTGTAACAACTACCGTGTGTCATGAACATTGTATTTATTGTGGTGTTTGGGAATCACTACAAATCAGACTGTTGTTTGAAAAGTTTACATTCCAGTAATGACCCATCTGCGTTCTATCTTCGGTATAATGGCAACGCATTCATTGTGCAATGAACATCCTCATTATACCCCAGATCGTACAGTACCCCGAGTACAACTGTATCATTTTCATTCTCCCCGTCCCAATCTCTATATCAAGTTTTTCCCCACTTATTTACACGACATGTAATCTGTGTAGATACTCCATATCCGCTTTGGTAACACGTTCATATCACAGCTGCATCATTGCTCTTGACAAACTTGGCATGGTTCTAGGATACTATACTAATTAACGCTATGTGATTAGTCCTTCATGTTTGTTGGTATCGTCTCACCATCAGCACGTTCTAACCTACTATGCCAATAGATTATATTTCAGAATAAACCCAACTGTACAGTCATACGTATCATTATACTGTGGATGTAATGATCGCTTAGCTTTCAGACAGTTTTTTCACCGAAATTCCTTGTTGCTCGTTTCGCAATATGCCTGTGGTTCAGTACGAAGGTACTAACTTTTAGTCTGAGCACTACCTTAACAAACCTGCCCAGCGTAGTTAGTAGACCTTCTCTGTCTAGTTTACATCGCAGCCTTCGGCTGGCCCTATATCTCAAATCGGTTGTTCTGTTCAGGGAACTCCAAGTCTGTGACCTAATACTGTAGATCGCAATCGATGCCTCAAAAATACGTCTAGGTCAGACCCTTAATCGTTCTCACCACACGAACAAGCACATGTGACTAACACCAGTACCATTCCTAGAAAATACAACTATGTAATACAAATAGCATTTAAATATGCAGACCATAATTGAAATATCTAATAATAGTCAGGGGACATAAATTACAAGCTGACGTCTGAGAATGAACGAACGAAAAATACAATTATTAACTAAACTGAGTAAGTGGCTCGTAAAGTCCACTTACTGGAAATCGAATTTCTCCAGTAGCGGGATATTACAGATCCATGCGAAAAGCGATGCACGACCCCTTATTAGCCCAAGTTACATCAGATGGACACTCTGAGTTCAACGCTTCTGCTTGAATAATGCCGCCATGTGTCTTCACCCGGGTGCTGAGGAGGTTACTCGATTCCGTGACTCACTCATCCATCCCAGCAAAAACTCGTGGGATGATATTCTTGTGTGCATTTGATACATATGAGGAACACTTATCAGCATTTATTTCTCTTGTTCAGAAGACTACGGGAATTTAGTCTCACAGCCCACCCAACCAAAAATGTCAGATTGTTTGAGAACCATTGGTGTTTCTAAGGTACTACTTTTCGCGAGGAGCATGCACACAGAAGCACAGAACATAGAGAAACTGCCGATTGCCCGAGAACCATTAAGAAAAAGTGACTAAATATACGCAGACACTGCCTTTGAGGGATTTTTTAGCAATGTGTGTGTGAGATCTCATAACTTTCATATAAGCGAATCATTATTTACTGTGAACATTTCTGTGAGCTTTTATGTTTTTATAGTTTATAATATCATTCAGCGCCTCTTCCAAGTCATCGCACGGTGCGATTGAGTTAAACAGCATGAAAATGAGAATTATCGAATTAATATGACAAATCTCCCTCCGTTTTTTTATGCAAAGAAATTAGCCATAGGAAACAAGAATAATTGTTTTATACACGCTGACAACCAAATGGGCCTGAAAATACACAGGGAAAAATACAAAAATAATAAATGCGGGAAAGATAACATGGTTGCGACTTAAAGAAACACCAATTACAAGATTAGAATCGTACACATATCTTGGCAGCAATATAGACAAAGTTGGTGTAACAGACAGTGGATATCAAAATAAGAATTACAAAAAGGCAAGAGGCAGCTTTACATTGTTCATTTGGAAATAATACGGAGATCAAGAGAATCTCGATCCAACACGAAAATAAGAATCTTCAACTACAAATGTGCAAAGTCAGTCCTATTGTTATGGCTCTGAGACATGGAGAACAACAAAAGACCAACAACCAAAAAAGCTTACAGACTTCATAAATGGGTGCTTGCTTTAGAATAGAGGGATTGAAATGGTATGACAAGGTTACGCAATGTGGAATTGATGACAAGAACCAGACAAGTGCCAGTGGGAACAAGAGATGAGACAGAGACGATGGCGATGGATAGGAACATACACTGAGGAAACCTGTTGATAGCATTACAAGGCAATCCTTGTTCTGGAACCCCCAGGGCAAGAGAGGCAGAGGTAGACCAAGAAGCTTATGGAGAAGAGAGCTGGAAACAGAGGTGAAAATGATGAGGAGAAAGTGGAAAGAACTTGAGATGATGGCACGTTACAGGAGGACTTGGCATGTGTTTGTTGAAGGCATATGCTATTTGGGAGTGGAGGGATAATGAATGAATGAATGAAGGCTGACAAATGTGGAAACATTAATGCTATCTGTTTTACACAAGATAAACATCACAGAAACAAGACATATCAAGTTCTTAAGGGCAGATAAACAATATGGAAACATCACTTACTTTTTGCACAAAATAATTAATATTCAAGAAACACCATGGTCAGCGTGAAGTGTGAAAACTGCCCCTGCATTTCAGACAAGTTGTCTACCTTTGCAACTGACACGTAGCGCTACGGCCGTTTCACAGACGGAGGTGTCAGAGATGCAAAGTGGCAGTTCGCGACAGCCTCTTGGAGTTGCGTAGGTGTTAGGAAAGGGGAGGCTATTGCGTGGTTTTGGAAATAGCGCAAATCTTTGTCTGGTTTAAGATATAACCAGAGTTTGAAACTTTATTTTCATTCAGTCCTCTAAATTCGCAGTAGACAGGTTGCTTGGAACAGAATAAGCTGAATAGCGAAGTTTCTCAGTTTGCTTCGACAATTTGTCGAACTTCTAGACTTCCATAAATATAAGCATATGATTCTTAAGTTGTGGGACTACCTGTAGTTCTGTGTGAGGTAAAATATTGTATATATTATATTCTAGTATTTTGTGAAGTGTTAAAGTGTTAAATCGCTTAATTTATTTCTCTAGTTAGATTTGGTGCAGAGAGGAAAATTTATATAGTCTGTATTATTTTTCTAGTGACGTGTTTCAGTGGAAAGCAGAATAAATTATAATTTCTAGCTTAAACAACAATGTAGCTATAATGAATTAAATTTTACTGCTAAATAATCAGACGAAGAAGAAATTATTTTCTAAACTAACTTATAAATGCTAGAAGCCTCATGAGTGGTGACGGAATACGCACGTGTTCCTAATTCATGAAGATTGATGATTTTTTTAAAATATAACTTATTCCCCGAGAAGGGTTAAACTATAAGACAAGCTATACGCTTGCAGTTTAAAAATGTAAGTTATATTGAGTACATATATGTAAATTATTTTGATTTGTGTTACCCAAACTTTGCCAGCGTTCTAGTACGTGAACATTATCTTCGAAGAATTTAAGCATTTTCGTTACATGAACTGTTACAGTAAATGAATTAAAAGGCCTATCGCGCCAGAATTAATTCTTTCAGAAATAACACTTAAGTACAGATCAGACCGCTGTGGCAAGCAAATATCAGTAACAGTCCGACAGAGTTTTGACTAGTATTGTGGTGACCAAATATAGTACCTTCCTGAAAGTAGACACCGATCTGACATTCTCTAATTCTCGAAACCTAAGCTAGTGACACTGTGCTCTGCTAACTTTCGTGCCTGGACAATTTTTTTATGTGACTTAACAGGCATCCGAAAAATAAGAACACCCAAGGAATCGTTCCCTGAGACAGAGAATTCAGTACGTCTTGTTGGAACTGGGGATTTCTTGGTCGAGGCTGCATTTACGGGTCTGTGTGAAGGTCCTAGAAGTTATTATGTTTCCAGAGGCAGCGATCAAAGCTGTAAGTATAAATGTGCACACGTGGCCACGGTTGAATGAATAAGAGGGAACGCAAGTCTGAGTGTTATTTCATCGTTGTATTTTGACACCTATTAGCTGTCATAACTTTCTTTATGCAATTTTTTTTTTGTTTTTGCTAACAATATTTTTCCTTAAACTAGATTATAGTATCAGGTCTGTTCATACCTTAAACGGAAAAAACTCTTAGACTCAATCATATGTATCTGGGGCTCTTTGTGTTATCATCTTTCTCCTAACGGGACTGTGGGCTATCCATCGAGGGAAGATCATCACTGTGGGTCTACCAGTTCTTGTAGCATTCCTTGATTTGCTTATGACTTTGTGTATATGCTTTTTTTTATGTAATTTTATATGTTGTGACGTAAGTTTACAAATGATAAATAAACTTAACAATAAATTAATCAGCATGTTGGTCAGCTCGTTCTAAATATCTATATAATGATTTGTTATAGTTTCCCACGTCTGTGCGTCTACCTGTCGTCACTTGAATGTGCGTGCACGTGAGTGGATATATATATATATATATTTAATGTATATGTGTTAGACTGTCTGACTACTTTAGGTCTGTCGTAGAAGATAGGTGAGAGAGAGAGAGAGAGAAGATTTCCCGCTCTCAGAGACAGCCTCTATCACTATTCTACCACCTCACTCGTGGAAATCTATTTTTGTATTTCTATCTCACTCTGTGACTATCACTCATTCCAACCTATTCAGAAGGGACCAACCCAAGTCTTAATTCTCCTATCAAAAATCTACGACAAATGTGGGTTCGTTTCTGGTTTTTTAACTTGGAATAGGAAGGCGAGACGGCAAATATCATTATTTTGTTTATTCCACTGTAGCAACTTTATTTAATTTTCAGAAAGTAATCTTAAATACCATTTAATTTTGCCTTAGAGTCGTCTGCATTAGGATGCATAATGGCCGTTATATTAGCTGCGATAGTTAGGATACTATATTATTTTGGAGGAGGTAGCCCAGGTTATAAGTATTCCATCTTTGTTTGGTATAATTTGTCTCGCATGTGGTAGGAATCAGAGTATCCTTTTCTTCTTTACTCTTTTATCGACTTAGTCTCAGCCACCTGGATTTAATATGGCGGAGGAGGGCAAAGCTTAGGACAGATGCCTCATGGACAGGATGCTAAGACAAGAAGGATTTGACAAGGAGACGAAGGCGAAAGAGCTTTTTTGTCAGGGAAGGGAACTTGAGAGATATGATGCGCAGGTAGCTGAAGGAGAAAAGAGGTTAAGAAGAAAGAAGAAGCCAAGCCGGAAGGAAAGAATCGGAAGACCGGCTATTACCCAGAAGAAGATGGACTAGGAAATGGAAAATCCGCAGGAGTGCAGGCTATGAGGAAAAGAGAGGAAGGTAGAGACAGCAGGATGGGAAGACAGCATGAGAGAAAGCTTAAAAGAAAATGAGCAACAGACGACAGCATGAGTTGGCACTTAAAAGACTCGAGTAATTCCAAAGTCGTGGTGCTGCCTCTACTCTCCAGCAATGGAGCGTCTTCTCCCTCATCTCTTCCTTAACTCTTACCCTTCTAAAACTCAATCTCTTCAACTCAACGCTATGTCTTTCACTCTTGTATCTTTCCCTTGTCCTAATGAAGATTGACACATGGCTTAGAAAAATTTGAGAAAATTGCAACTCTGTACGGTTTAGAGAGGTCGCGTTGGTGTATGAAACTTTCCAGGCCCTTAAGGTTCTGCTTATGATGTTTTACCTCTAAACTGGAAAGTGGCCAACAAGACAACTATGACTTGTTGAAGAAAGCTTGCTTGAGCGCTTTGAAATTGAATGCGACGCAAAGTTTTCTGCAACAGTTTCGCAAACAGCAGGAAGGAGATGCTCTGAAACTTTTCAACAGTTTCTCGTCTCGTTTGAAGGGATACCTAACAAAGTGCCTTGAGCTTTCACAGCTCCCCTCTACTAGTGAAGGTCTGGAGGAATTTGTTATTAACGGAACAAATAAAGAACACTTTGTCTGCTGATACCCTTGAGATTTCTAGCCGAGCAGGGGGCAGAAAAAGCTTGAAGACATCTTAGAAAAGTCTGAGCGATATCACGAATGCGCTGGCTGCAACTACCCGGCCGCAAACGTACGTAAACCGACAGAAGAGCATTTTCGGAAAAATAATCTAGACCAGATCTTCTCGTCTTCTCACGTTTCCAACCCAAAATAACCATCAGAGAAACTGGACCTCAAAACCCCCCTCCTGAAAAATCCAAGTTCTACAAAAACAAGTACCCCAACCACAGTAAGCAGTCTGATCAACCCAAACCCTACATGGCAGCGCAGCCAGAAAGGACAAAGGTGGCCAAAGGGAGAACCCCTGAGCACGGGACTTATGATCAGAGTGAGCACACCGAGCCTAAACGCATCGGATGCTTGCCTAACAGTCTCGCAAGGCGGAATTATTGACAGTGATTCCCAACCTTGTTGGGGATACACCCTCAACGCGATGGTACTGTTATTATGAACGGTTCTCAAACTTCATTGTTTATTTGACACGGGGCTTTCTTATGATTGCATTGTTGCCGCAGGAAACCTGGTTAAACGACCGGTCAAGAGACAGGAGAGGAGGCCCGTCGACCCAACATACCTTTGTGGAGTTCGTAAGAGTGATGCACCTACAGCGCTTCCCATCGCATTGGTGGAGATCCACTCTGATTTTGTCAGAGGCGTGATCAAAGCGGCTGTTATGGATGATCCCATCTACCCAGTCATACTTGGCGGGAGATACGTGTGTATTGGGAAACCGGAAGAGCCGATTGTGGCAGCAGTACTACAAGAGGGCAAACCAAGAAGGAACAGGTAGCTTGCGTGCCTAGTTAGTACCATGGTACTTAAAGAAGCGCAACAAAAGGACCCTACTTTGGCACCCAGCTTTAGGAAACTGCCCATGGCTAAGGAACCCAGACAGCTAAGGTGGACACATTTTTTCTTAATGGATGGCGTACTGTATCGCAGAAACGGGCAAGCTGATAATGCGTTTACAAACCAGCTCTAGTACCGAAACAGTACAGAAGCCAAATCCTAGAACTGGGGCTCTCTATTCCCTTTAGCGTGTCATATGGGACAGAAACGCCACAAACCCATACGTATAAGCCACTCATTATTGGTTGGCTAGGAGAGTAAATACTGATAATTATCATATTATGTTAAATCCTGTGCCAGTGCCAACGATGTGGCTCACCCAAGCAACGGGCACCCCCAGTCTCTTTGGGTTGAAATGCCAATAGTGGGAACACCTTCGAACGGGTTGTGATCACCATTTTCGGGCCTTTGATAAGGATAAAAGAAGGAACGGTTTATCCTGACTTAGTCGATACATGCACCTTTATTGGGCTGAGCTATACCGCTAACATGCGCAGATGCAAGCATGCGCAGAGCCCTGTGCAATTTTCACTCGGTTGGGATTCCCTCCAGCAAAGTGCTGACGGATAACGGATCTCTCATACCGAAACCTGTTGATGGATGAGGAACGTCCAAAGATCTTGAGGGACCAACAGATCCACTCTAAGCCTTATTACTTTGGCGGGAATTGGGCTCGTAAGTAGTGGTTAATGGAAACCTCACAATTGATGTTAGTAGGAGTGGCACAAGTGAAACATGAAGATTGGGATCTGTTGGCCCGCCCAGTTTCCTGCAGCATGAATTGGCTACAGAGGAATTCTCTCATACTTCCAACTGAATTTCCGCCAGTACGGCTTTTATTCGGCAGGGACCCATTAAGGGGCCGCTTGAAGCCTTAACTTCAGTTCGCTGACAGTCGAGAAGGTGATTGAGGGAAAGATGTCTCCGCATCAGCAAATATGTGTCGGTTTTAAAGGAAAGGGTTGAAATAGGGTGGGACCTTGCAACGACTAAATTTAAGCGAGCTCGCACAAAGGCACGCTAACCGATAAAGGGAATAGTCGCGCGAAGAGAGAGAACTGGAAGGCAGGAGAGAAAGTTTTGGTGTTAATCTCTACTGAGAAACACCAACTGAAGATCGGATGGCAAGGGGCCGTTTTACCGTCCATGAAAAAGATTTCTAAGGGCTAATACCAGATCTCTATTCTTGGAAAGGAAAGGTTTTCCCACTTAAATCTGCTAAAGTAATTCGTGGAAAGACCTGCTTGCCGACCTACGACCATCCTCATGGCGATCGCCAAATGGACGAAGATGACGATTAGTGGCAGGGGAAACCCCACTGCAGTCACAGGAAATCTTTGAAATATGTCAGAAGCGGCGACGCTCTTCAGCGCGCATGGGAGCATTCAGAGAAAGGAAACTTTGGGAGGAGACTTGAGTAAGAATTGGAGAGAGATGGAGGGGGGAGATGAGATGGAGGAAGTCTGACAACTGAAGTACGGTTATAGGAAATTTTTGTCCATAAACGTAGACATGGTGCTTCCATATCTTAAAGGGGGACGTTTTCTGTACATAGGTTTTTTTGATCATTAAATTTGCTATATCACTTCTTTTTTTCTTGTCACCCGTTTGTATCCTCTATTTTTATTATCACTCTTTACCTTTTTTTCCTGCTGTTTTTTCGCATTCGTTCGTTTGCGACTATATACATTACTATTTTTACCATTCTAACGTTTACCTATTTCTTTCTCAATCTCAAAACTGGAGAACGCAGTTATTTGACGTAAACGTGTCAGTCTCTACAGAGTCGGTGAGAGTGTTTAAATGCATTTCTTTTTTGCATTAGATGTCAGGTCCTCGATAACTGTTGATCTTTCGCTAATCTCAGTCATTACGAGGCAGACCTATGTCTGACACTTTCAGCTGGTCAGGCGCCGCTTCTTCGGTCTGGTGCGCTCAGGAATATGCTGCGGATAAACTTGACACCTCTCTGGTGCAGTTCGAGACATTTGTCTGGTAATTTCTACCTGACACAGACCCTCATTGTGGGGCCATGGTCAGCGGTGAGGTGCGAAAAACTGCCCCTGCATTTGCACGACAAGTTGTCTAACTTTGCATCTGACACTTAGCGCTACCAGGCCGTTTCTTTAGGAGGAGGTGTCAGCGACGCTGAGTGGTCAGTTTTTTCGACAGTCCTTTGTGTGTTAAACTTAAAGGGTTATAGACGGAATGGGGGATTATTTCGGTTTGGGCGAAATAAAAGTTTTACTCTTTGTCTGTTAATTGATTTAATCAGGAGTTTTTTGTGGGAATACTAGATTTTCATTCTCGCTCCCTAATTTTGCATGTAGACAGGATCGTTTCGTGCAAAGAGAATAAGGCATGTTATATAGCGATGTCTTAGTTTGTTCTGGGACAAAAATTTTGCCGAACTTCTAGACTACCAATTAAATAAAGCATATTAATTTCCAAAGTTGGTGCGATCGCATGTTTAAATTTCTGTGTGGATGTAAAAATATTATTCCAGATTATCTAGTATTTCGTGTGATGAAGTGTTTTAAGTGTTTATATCACTTATTTTATTTCAAATAGTTAGATTTTGGTGTAAGGATGCGCTTAATTTATTAAGTCGTTAATATTCTCTAGTTTCGACGAGTAGTTACAGTGGTGGATGGAAAGCGGAATATAAATTACAATGTCTAGCTTAAAATCATGTAGCCATAAGGGATTTAATTTTATTTGCTTATACTCAGTCGGGAGGAATTTATATTTAAAACCATAACTTATTAAATGGACCTGCTACTTCTTGAGTATTGTACGGAAGGTGTTAAGTATTCTCTAAATTCAGGAGTTTGTTTTTAAAAAATTACTTATTCCACGGGAAGTGGTAAAACTATTAAGACTCGCTTCGCTTGCAGTTTTTAATTATCAGTTTCATATTGTGTTAGACTAATTTGTTAAGAATATGTCATATTGTATTTTTTCTTTATTCTGCTGAATACCGTGCGGTACCCAAACTTTGCCTGAGTTCTAGTACTGTGTACATTATCTGTGAAGAACTTTAAGCACTTTCTATTACATGAAACTGGTAACAGTTAAATGAAAGTAAAAGGACCTTATGCTGCATGAATTTATTCATTCCAGTATAACACTTAAGTACAGATCAGCGCTGTTGGCAAGCAATTTTTCAGTATCATTCCCCCTGACAGAGTAATTGATCTAGTAGTGTGGTGACAAATATAGTCATATACTGAGATAAAGGCCACCCGACCTGACATTACTCAGTTGTTTTTTTGAAAACCTACCCTAGTGGAAACTGGTGCTCCGCTAACTTTCGTGCCGGGACTATATTTTATGTGACTTAAACAGACATCCGAATGTAATATTTATTCACCCATGAATCGTGCCCTGAGAAGTATAAATTTCAGTACGGCTGTGTTGGATACTGGGGATTTCTTAGGTCCGAGACTGCAGGTACGGGTTCTTGTAGTGATGGATCCATGAATTTAATGAGGTTCCCAGAGAGAGGCAGTGCTTAAGCTGGTATTATACAATAGGGGTGCAATCGTGGCCACGGGCTCTGATATGAAATAGATGTGAACGAAGGTTGAGGTGTTATTTTTACCGGTAGTAATTGGCACCGTCTTCTGCTGATCATATCTTTTTCTTCATGCAAGGTTTGGTTGGTGGCTAACAATATTTTCCCTTTTAAATCTAGATTATAGTTATCAGGTTGTTCATACCTTAAACGGGAAAACTCTTTGGACTAAATCATATGTATCTGGGACTCTTTGGGCTTATCATCTTTTTCCTATCGGGACTGTGGGTAATCATCGAGGGAGTTCATAACTGTGGGTTTATACGTGATTGTAGCATTTCTTTGATTTGATATGACTGTTTTATGTTTTTTTGATGTTATTTTACATGGTTGTGACGTAAGGTTTACAAATGTTAAATACCTTAATAATAAATTAATCAGCAT
>JAMPIV010013901.1:0-100057 GCA_024509875.1 Oreohelix idahoensis
TTATTTGCATCATCATCTTTCGAATCGAAATAAATTCATATGCTTTCTTTAGTAATGGTGGAAAGTTTTTCTGGTGAACACGATCGGTAAAATATCCGCACACTTAACACAATAGATCAGCCGAATTTCTACAACTTCTAGAAGCCATATTTCGCTCAGAATTATTTCAAAATACAGTAACTATTTGAAAAATAGCGTATCATATGTCATGCATCGTTTAGCAGTATAAAAAGTAGAATTATTTTGCATTTTATTAATTTTTAATAAGTTATATAGTAAAAATGAAACGGAGCAAATAACAGTTTCCCAAAAACATGTTTATTCACAAATATCTTAAGAACCCGATGTGATAGAGATAAACGGATTTCAAATTTGAAATCAGCGCAAGAAACTGACCTAAGAAAACTTATTCTTATATAAGAAAGAAAAATGTTGTTTGTCAGTGTTATCAAGTCAGAGGAGGAAATAATAACAGATCAGGCAGAGGACAAATGTCCTTCCATAGAAATAATGACAATCATAGTAATAATAGAGGTTCTTACCCGAACAATAATTTTAGACAGTCCAGGAACTCTGAACGTTTAAATGCTGTCGTAAATATGAGTGACAATGATTCAGGTCAGAATAATGTTGGTGTGGCTCATGCGAATGCATGTAATGTTGATCTATCCAACAGTGCTAATTGTACTGAATGTAATTCTTTATTTCAGCTACAGGAAGTACCAAGACTTCTATGTGGACATCCTTTGCCAGTCATGTCCTCATATGAGAGTACTGGTTCACTGGTACTTGATAAGGGTTTTGTAAACAATATCTTAGTGTCACTTTAGAAGGACACGGGCTCCACTACAATCGGTGTGCGCAGGTCTTTGATGGATCAGTCAGATTACACAGGCAGAGTAGTGAAATGCATTACATTTGTTGGCACAGTGGATTACTATCCAACAGCGGAAGTATTTATGGATACACCTTATTTTACAGGAAGAGCTCTTGTGTGCCTACTTAATAGTCCTATTGCTAGCATAATCTTAGGAAATATCCCAGGTCTCAATGAATGTTCTAGAGAAGACATTGAAAATTGGGAAAAACAGCACTTAAAAACTGCAAATGCTGTTACAACAAGAGCACAAGCTCGTGCTGAGAGGAATAATCACAACCACAGTGATATTGTGCTAGATGAGTTAATGAAGGATGGGGAAGAGACTGAAGATATGATGAATGAGGAAAATCATGATAATGATGGAGATAATCATAATGAAAAAGAAAGTATTGATCAGCTGGAAGATGATGATAATTTACAAATGGAATTGATTGATAAAGACTCATTCATACAAAGGCAAAAATAGGATGATTCTTTAAGGAAATTTTTTCGTATGGCAAAATCAAATAATATGATGTTTGATAATAATGCTAAACATTGGTACACATTAAAGAATGATATTTTAATTAGAAATTTTCAATATGCTACATCTGTGAAAAAAACAGATTATGGTACCTACTTGCTGTAGACCATTTGTCTTGCGACATGCCCATGACATAAATTGTGCAGGTCATTTGGGTATTGCAAGGACAAAACAAAGGGTGTTGTCACTTTTTTTTGGCCTGGCGTAACAAAAGATGGTACACATTTTTGTCGCACATGTTCAGTGTGCCAAAGTGTCGCAACAAAGAGACCTGGACATAATGCACCTATCCAGGCATCTGATATTTCTTTGCGTCCATTTGCAAAAATGACTATTGACCTTATTGGTATATTAAAAGTCACATCGGCTAGGGGGTTACAAATATGTGCTTACTTGCATTGATATGTGTAACCGACGGCCGGAAGCAATTCCGCTTAAATCTACGTCAACTGTTGATGTCGTGGATTCGCTATTTTTAGTTTTCAGCAGACTGGGTTTTCCCGAAAACATACTATCTGACCGGGGATCCCAGTTCATTTCTGATGCTATGAAGGAAGTGATGAAAATGTTTGGTATTGAGAGATCACTTAGTTAAATCTATAACGCCCAAGCGAATGGTAAAATTGAAAGATTTAATAGGAGTTTCAAACAAATGTTGGGCAAGGTTAAGAATAAGTATCCACAAGATTGGGATAGAATATTGCATGCTGTTCTCTTTGCTTATAGAGAAATTCCCAACCAAAACACGGGATTTGCCCCATTTGAATTGGTATTTGGTGCAAAGCCTAGAGGTCCCATGTCTATTTTAAAACAATTACTTATTGGAACCAACATGGATGAGAAGGTTCACATATCTTATCAATATGTTGTGAATTGAAGACAGAAGATTTTTGACGCATGGAAAATAGCAATTGGGTCGTCAGAAAAAGCAAAATTAAAGGCTCAATTGTTTATCAATGAAATCAGGAAACTGCGCCAATTGTGGCCATATATGGAAGCCTACGTATTACATCCCAACAAGGACAATAAATTACTGGTTTTGTGGAAGGGTACTTACACAATTGTTGATAAATTGTCAGATGTTGACTATGTTTTATCTGTTAAGAGAAAAGATGCAATTTTTCGTATCAATATGTTAAAACAATTTCTTACTCGACCTCTACGTCTGAAACCTATCTTTGAAGCTATCGAAGAGTCTGTGGTTCTTCGCTCCTCCTTAGCAGTTATTCAGGAGGAGATTTCTGATTTTTCTGATGATGGTGAACCTATATTATCTTTACATGATGTCCATCTTTTGTCGACTGAAAACTGGAAAGATATTTCCATTGCATCGACTTTATCTTTTACTCAGAAAGAGCAGATTGCTATATTACTGCAATCATTTTCTGATGTGCTCACGGATGTTCCTGGTCAAACTAATGTCATTCAGCATGATTTCGTGCTTACAGATTTTACACCTATCAAACTCAAACCTTACCCTATACCGATTCATTTACAATCTCAGATACAGGAAGAAATAAAACAAATGATTAGGTTAAACATAATTGAACCTTCTAATTAACCATATAGTTTTCCTACGGTTTTGATCAGAAAAAAGACAATTCTATTCGTATTTATACAGATTTCAGACGTCTTAATGCTGTTACTATTCACGATGTGGAACCGTTACAACTGCTTGAATCCCTTCTTGATAGATTGTCTACAGCTACGTTCTTTACAAAGTTTGACCTATCCAAAGGATATTCGCAGGTGCCTTTACCTGACAAATCTAAGCCTTACACAGCTTTCGCTACACCTTTATGTTTGTTTCACTTCTATTACATGTTTTTCAGTCTTGTTAAAGCTCCTGCTAATTTCGTTCGTATGATGCGTAGACTATTTTCTGATCGTGATGATCTGATCAAATACATAGATGATATCTGTTTGTTTCATCATACTTGGGATGATCATATTGGCGGAATTCATTCTTTATTGAATACCTTACGCTTTCACATCATTACTGCTAGACCTTCTAAGACCAGAATAAGTTATAATGAAATTTCTTTTCTTGGTCATAAGGTAGGAAACGGGTTTCTCAGACCTGAAGATTCTACTGTTTCTAAAATTCCGAATCTTTAAATTCCTGGAACAAAAGCACTAGTTCGAAGTTTTTTAGGCCTGATAAATTTCTATAGAAAATGTCTGCCTAGTTTTTCGGATATGACTTCAGTTCTGTCTGCGTTCGTTAAAACAAATGCTCCGAACAAGGTAATTTCGTCGCATGCGTGTCATGTGGCTTTAAATTTGATTAAGATTGGCTTTTCAAAATCACCAATTTTAAGGTTACCTGACATTCGATATCCTTTTGTTCTCAGAGTCGACGCTTCAAATACAGCAATAGCCGGAACATTAATGCAGGAATTTGATGGCCACATGCACCATACTATGTATGTGAGTCGCACGTTGTCATCGACAGAGTAGCGATATCTCATTGCTGAGAGAGAGTTGCTGGCTGTCGTTTTTTCGTTCAACAAACTCCAGAGGTGATTGATGGGAACTCGGTTCACGCTGGAGACAGATCAACGTGCCTTATCGTATCTACAGACTGCTAGATTTACCAATCAGAAAGCAGCTAGAGCCTCGCTCACTCTACAACCGTATGACTATACGATTAAAGCCATAAAGGGAAGTCAAAATGTCTTAGCGGATGTCCTTTCCAGGTGTGTCAAAGACCCTACATCATCTACCAACCTTACAAGTCCAGATGATACACATAATTCAATCTATCATAGATACGTGCATGGTAATGTCCTGTTCAAGAACTTATTGCATGAATAATCACGTAATCACAAGATACTAACTAGATTGTACAGAGATCACGTTGCTGATATCAGACAGCGGCTCGCACAGCAACACGATGATAATGTATCCTATAAGACGCAACAGCAAGTGATACATCGTTGAACTCATGGCACCTCGTGTAAACATCGTGTCATCATGACAATACTCATCGTCAAGCTACAAACTGTCAAACACAGCATATGTGGATAATTTAAAATGGTATCAGTTTCAAACAATTTTGAATACTCACTGGTTTTATTTAAAAAATAAAAAAATGTGTACTACACTTTCAAGGGACATAAGTCAAAAATAAATTTTGCACAATTCTCAAAGGGAAGGAAATCGGATATTTAGGATGGAACTTATTTGTGATGCTGACCACATCACCCCTAGTGTGCCGATGGTCAAGAAAATATGGGCCTAACACCATATTCCCAATATGCCTCAATGGGCGTGTAACGGGATCCATTACCTTTTTTTTTACCTTTTATTTGTGATGATTCACTACGATATTTAAGGACGTGTTTATTCTTACGACATATTATTGAATTGACATCAATCACGGACATGGACGACGATTGATTTCAACGTACAACTTATGACATTGGATAAACATTTATAAAGTATTGAAGTGACATTGCTTTATATACTCACACTATTCTATATATTATTAGAAAGTGATTAAGTTAATTGCACTACACAATGTTGAGTTCTGGACAACATTTATGTCACACTGCCACTAAAATTTTAAACATTTATGAGCTATTACGCCATTCTATGATTTATGAACACGACACATAGGCATATTGTTACTATTTGCCAACATTAATGTGTTACCTACATAATTTCCTCACTTCACAGGTTATGAATATGATATATTAATAACATATCATTCACAGTTACACAAAACTTTATTCATGTGACAAATTGTAGCAGTCACACACCTTATTGGTTATGTGTCTGCCTCATCTTATCTATTGTTGTTATATTATGATTAATGTTTTGCATTTTTATGGTACTTTGAGATGACATTAAGAGACTACCCTTACCTGACAAGACAAATATGTGTTCAGACTGTATGAAGTATGAGAATGCATGGACTGATAGAATTATTTCGTATTTACATGTTGGCTGATCTTGCTATGGTTACCTCACATTGATTTTAAATTGTTTTATGTCATTCTTACACAATGTTATTAGCCGTTTTTGCTACTGTCCACACCTCGTGTGTTAAAATGCCTACTTGGTGGCAGAAACATGTGTACTATATAATTTCATGCTAGCAATGAGATTTGATGTTACCATCTGTTCACTTTGGTGAAGTTTAACCCACAACACGTAAATAATGAAAACTGCGTTTTCATTATTTGACGGAGAGGGGGGGGAGGAGTAGTTGTTATGATTAAAACTCATAACATATCGGTGTTTATCAAATAGGTATCGAATGTAGATACCATGTTGTTGATGTACTGTTTCCACGGGTTACCCGGAAGTACGTCATTGACTTTTGGTGCAGTTTTGGCAGAAGTCAAATCGGTCTCAGTTTGGCAGAAGTGAGAAATACTTCGAGGCCTTTTCTGTGTGTTCTTCTATTTGGACGGACGCATATTTGTCCAGCTCCTAGAATGTGTTAATTCTCCAGAGTCATAAAGTGTTTCAACATCTAGATCGCCCACACTCTGCGTTGGGTCGATGCTAGAGATTTATATTGAGAGAAGTGCATGCTGTATTCTAATGTACGTGAGTGGCGCATGTTAAATAAATTCTGCATGAAAATGTCGAGGACATCGCGTCATTAGCAGACTGAATAGCGACGCTCAAGTCTGGCTAATGTTATGCCATCGTCTCGCATATATCTATTGGATGAATTTACTGGAGCTTGTAACATGATTAAACTTATGTCGACTTAACATCCAACCTGGTCTTCACAACTTCTTTATTGTTGGAAATCAGGTTTGTGCAAGAAGGCTGAATGTAAAACTGTTACCGGCATATTTGTATGCCTTATTAAATGTTAAAGAAGGGACCTCTCCGAAATACACCTTCAACATATAACTCAAGTGCTAATGCTACAGGTGAAGGTGGAGTCGCTATAATAACCCCTTCACAAAAGGCGACGGACAAGATAATAAGTTAACAAATTTGCTCAGCCCTCAACCAGCGTTTGTTCTTGACTTCTGGGAATATCTTGTGAAGGCTCCCCTAAGGTAGAAGCGCCATTCATCTTCTATCTACATCTTTGCCAAGAGTAATCTTGCGCGTAGATACCTTGGACGTCCTACTTTTAGATACGCTTGCGTTGTGACCATTAGTGGACCACTACTGCAAAGCCAGGGGAGGCAATCCCGTGACAAGGACATACCAGTGAAACAAGAGGTGAAGAAATGATAGACGTGGACAGGACATATCATGGAAACAAGAGGTGAGGAAATGATAGACGTAGACAGGACATAAAAAACAATGACAAAATTTAAGAACACGATCAGTGACTTTCCAAAAATGTCCAAGGCAGATAAAACGAAAGATAACCTATTGGTTGTCGTGAATCCCTTTTATCTTCCCGTTATTGCTGCTAGACTCACCTTTATTCTTGCGTTTTTTTTTATTACTCTGTGCATGCACTATCTTTTTAATTTTCTATGTTCTATTGCTCTTCTCGATGGCCGCATTATCCTGATTGTTATTATTCGTATTTATGTTGACTGTCTTGGTACTGCTGTCTTCTTATCGTTTTCTTAAATCTCGTCTTTCTCGTAATTCTTCTTGTTGCTTTCATCTTTCTTATTTTGCTAATTCTTGTTTTTTACTTCTGTCAATTTCTCTTCATCTCCTTCAGTTTGGACGTTTTGATTTTAAGACTTTTCTCCTCTTGTCCCTTTTCCTTCTGCTCTGGATCGTCTCTAAACAAAATCACAAGTCGTCTCTAAACATAATCACAAGTCGTCTCTAAACATAATCACTAGTCGTCTCTAAACATAATCACAAGTCGTCTCTAAACATAATCACAAATCGTCTCTAAACAAAATCACAAGTCCTGTCGATCTTGTAATTATGGCATCTTTTTTTTAAACTAGGGATTATATTAGATCTGCCATTGTTCTTGTCGGATTTATGTTTTATTTACTTCGCCCTGGATCAGCTTTATTTATTTATGTAAGAGATGATGTCATTAACACAGTCACTATCCAAAAGTTTCATTATGTTATAATGATACTTGAAAGTAACCCATCAAAGAAATCGGAACGAGCTATGGTGTGTTTTTTATGCTTCATGTCTCGAGGACGAACTCCGCCTAGGCCGGTCCCAAGCCCGGCTGAAACAGGAGAACGGCGGTCTGCATATTCGTAAAATTTTGTCAAAGTTGACTTATATCACATTTCCTGCTCACTCTTCCAAATGTCTTCCAAGACTGCGTTTATCTATGATCACCTGTCCCAAACTGTCGAATCGGAAGTGATTATGCAATCTATTAACATTTTATTATTATAATAAAATTAAAAATTGACAAAAGGTAAAGGATCCCGTTACACGCCCATTGAAGAATATTGGGAATATGGTGTTAGGCCCGTATTTTCTTGACCGTTGGCACACTAGGGGTGATGTGGTCAGCATCACGCCGGCAGCCTTAAACTTCCCAGAGTTGTTCTCGTACCCATTTGAGTTTGGTCGACCGAGGAGTCCTTTGTGGCCTAAAAAATCCCACCTCATCTGGGGATCGAACCATAGACCACTGCGCTAGGAAACCATTGCATTAACCACTACGCTACCGCGGCTCTCAAAAATTGACAAAGCTCAAACGTTATTTACAAATGTTGCTAAATGTGGCGAGTTTGACAATAACCGTTGATTATTTTTTTTGATAAACAAGACTGGTTTCCTTTTTAGTTCAAGGATAAACTGACATTGTACATGAATTTTTTAATATTTTCATTTTTTGCTCTACTTCTACGTTTATTATACATTTAATTTACATTTATTTGCAGTTGTGGTCTGCAGTATTTGATGAATAGGAGATGATTTGGGGAATGAGGACGCCCTGTATCAGGCGCCATAAACGTTTAAATGTTTTCAGATAACCAGAGTTGATGAATCACAGAAGGTAAAGGCATGAGATCATAAAACACTTGGGATACATCATGTGAGAGACGGTATATGAATGATTACCTCATCAAAAATATAAACCATGAAGTTTTGAATTCCACATTCATTTATCTTCTTCTCTGCCTTACATCCTTATGCCCCAGCTGCTACAATTCGTATCAAGTTTTCTTCACCTTTTGTACACATATTTCAAGTTTGCCCTTCACGGACTGTAAATTATTGTAACTTCGTGTTCATAGTTTTCTGAATACATTAGACAGAGATTGCAATATTACTCGAGTTTGTTATTACTTTAAGGTGTCCAAAGATGAAGCACGTACCATTTATAGTGTTCTCACCTTAGACGTACGAGTCAATATTTACAGTTTGCTCCTTCCAAATGTTTTGTTGCGTCTGTCTTTATTTCTGTATCTGCCTCTGTTCTGTAAATCTGCCTCTATTTTTTATATCTGCCTCTATGTTTATGTCTGCCTCTGTTTTTTTTTTGCCTGCATCGATTTTTTGGATCTACCAGTTTTTTTTAGTCTGCCTCTTTTTTTGGGCCAGTTTCTATTTTAGGGGTTGCCTCTATTTTGTTGTGACTGTCTAGTTTATTTGGGTCAGCCTCTATTTTTTGTCTGCTTCTGTTTCTTTATATCTGCCTCTATTTCTTTATAACTGCCTCTGTTTCTTTATATCTGTCTCTGTTTCTTTATATCTGCCTATATCTGCCTCTGTTTCTTAACATCTGCGTCTGTTTTTTAATATCTGCCTCTGTTTCTTAGTATCTGCCTCAGTTTCTTAATATCTGCTTCTGTTTCTTTATATATGTCTCTATTTTTGTGTCTGCCACTGTGCCTTTGTTTCTTAATATCTGCCTTATTTTCTTAATATATGCCTCTGTTTCTTTATATCTGTCTCTGTTTCTTTACATCTGTCTCTGTTTCTTTACAGTATATCTGCCTCTGTTTCTTTACATCTGTATCAGTTTCTTTATATCTGCCTCCATTTCTTTATATCTGCCTCTGTTTCTTTATGTCTCTATTTTTGTATCTGCCACTGTTTCTTTATATCTGCCTCTGTTTCTTTATATCTGCCTCTGTTTCTTTATATCTGTCTGTTTCTTTATATCTGCCTCTATTTTAGTCTGCCTTTGTTTTTTTTTTATTCTGCTTCTTTTTATCGGTCAGTTTCTATTTTAGGGGCTGCCTCTATATTTTTTTATCTGCCTCTATTGTTTGGATCTGTTTCTATTTTACTGTATATCGTCATCAGACTTAACGGTCTTTTATATTTGGACATGCGCCCTAATATAACTGACTAGGTTGAACGGGACACTCTTCGCCAAATTTTATTTTTTAAATGAAACGAATGGCTTGCAACGCTGTTAACTCGTTTCCAGGTAGCTTTTCTTTTAGAGCTGTAGAGAATTGATAGAACTGATTTTAATTGAAAACATTAAACAAAACTTGACCATATATTTTAATGTCCATTCAAGTCACTATGCAATGAAAGCTCCTCTTGTGAGCTCGTGTTATAATGTTTGGTTGAGTAGGTTGGTAGGAACTTATGGTCGTTTTGGGGCTGACAAGTGGACTTGTCAAACACATCGTCTCAACTTTAGTTTAGGCAGCACTTTGTGCCGGTCAAAAATACACATTCTTTAACTTTTAGTAATTACACATCAGAAGAAACTCATGTTATACATATTTACTGACTTGTATTGAGCCTAGCGGGTACTTATTTATACCATACAAAATATAACTGAATATTTCTATAACAACAACAAACGGCAGAAATATTTTCTTCCGAATTTGAAATGTATTGTCATTATCATCTTTGATACAAATGTGGTCAAAACAAAATTATATAAAGTAACTGCGTTATTCTTTTAAAGTTATGACTAACTTTTCTGTTTTTATTATTCCCCTTGTCAAAAAAATTACGTCCCTTAGATAAAACGCATAAATGAATCTTAACGTTTAAGTATGAATGATATAACAATGCGGAGGTAGTAGAACATTGATAAGAGTTCCCAATGTCAATGTCTGCTTGTGCAGCGAATACATAAAGTTAATTAAAAGTTAGTGTTCTCCCCAACCACACCCCCCCAACTTCCTTTCTTCTTCTCCAATGCGGATAGATTCAATATGAGTTTGTTTATGTAACTCGTCAATCACTCCAAGGGAGGTAACTAACAATCATTATTGTGACTGCTGTAATAACAAATCAGCATGTATGTGTTGGGTGAAAGTGCTAAATGTCTCTCAACTGGATTAAACTTTATATTGAACTCAAGATTCCGCCGTGCCCCCCCCCCCCCCCATCCCCTAATAAAATTAAATTAGAATTATTATTTTTTTTTTTAATTAAAAAAAGGCAACCACGGACAGATGAAGTTTGAAAGATGTGTACAAGAGCGACTTGAATACATAAATACAGGATTCTGAGAGGACGGAGATGCTGATCGCAGAAAGTCGAGATGCTCCCTACGATTATGCGAAAATAGGCTCTTACAACGCCCTGTGGAAATAGTCATTTTAGAGATGCCCCCTAAACGAAATGGGTTCAATTCAAAACGAACACCGAATAGACAAGAGACGGATGTCACTTGAGAGCCACGACCCAAGGTTGACCGCTGCCATAAAATGTCAAGGTCGATCACATGATCACAGTATACGATTTACTATTTCTACAAAGTGATTGACAAGTCAATTTCTTCTTAGAACCACTATTTGCACAAGTCTGGAAAACAGGGACAACACCAACAGAGTGGAACAAAGGAATAATTGTCAAATTGCCCAAGAAGGGAGATCTTGCAGACTGCAATAATTGGAGACGAATCACTCTTCTTTCAGTTCCCAGCAAAATACTAGGCAGGATAATTATACAGAGAATTTCAAAAGCAGTACACCACAAAGTGAGGAAAGAACAAGCAGGATTTAGAAAGAACAGAAGATGTGTAGATCATCTATTTACCCCCAGGAACATTATAGAGCAGAGCTCAGAATGGCAAAGACGGCTGTACATTAATTTCGTTGATTTTGAAAAGGCTTTTGGGACCCAAAGATGCAGCAATAGAGAATGCAGTCAGCGACCCACAGCTTGACTGCTTGCGTCAGGGTCAGCGAACATGAGCTGACCATTGTCGGTTGTCACCCTTTTTACATAAGGGGATTATCATGTAAAACTTCCTTATGTAAAACCTCATCAAGTAAAACCGCATCAAGTAAAATCTCATCAAGTAATACCACATCATGTAAATCCTCATCATGGAAAACCTCATCATGTAAAACCTCATCACGTAAAACTTCATCATGTAAAACCTCATCATGTAAAACCGCATCAAGTAAAACCTCATCAAGTAATACCACATCATGTAAAACCTCATCAAGTAAAACCTCATCACGTAAAACCTCATCACATAAAACTTCATCATGCAAAACCTCATTAAGTAAAACGTCATCATGTAAAACCTCATCATGCAAAACCTCAACATGTAAAACCTCAACATGTAAATCCTCATCACGTAAAGAACTAATCACATGTAAAAACATCATCTATGTAAAAAACACTCAGTACATCACGTAAAAATAATATATACAATTATATTTAGCATAATTTAGAAAAAATAATTGATGGCCAGTTCTTGGCTTAATCCCAGACCCTGTATATATTTTTTTAGTGTCTTTTTAATTCTCCATTTTTTGTAGTTATATTTCCAACATAGAAGTTACCCAAAGTTGTCATTTGGGAAAATAAAATTTAGTTTAACGCTGTTGTGCGCTGTAATAAGGTTATATTAGGGGGATTGTTGTTGTTTCATTAATTTTTGTATCTACAGGCAGATGATACCACGTTGTCATGTTGTTTTGTATTACTTTATTAGTTTCCTCGATGCCACTCTCCCGTAACATTTATGAGTACGTTTTTGGTGAACGTGTTTTTCACAATGTGTGGAGGAGATTTCTTTCTTTTTGAAAAAAATAATATAATTGGGTGTGTTTGTTTTTTATTAACTATTAGAGCGGTGCAATATTATTGTCCTACAAAAAATTATTTTTTTCTCGTAAATAAATGTAATTCATTATTTACTTATCTAGCTCAACCCGACTACTAATTAGTAAATATGTCACGTGTGTATATTTAAAGTTTTATGGCGGAGAGGGGACTTTTAAGCGAACAATACCTCTAAAACCCATCTGATACATGGTGTAGCCCTACCATAACGAATCTACATACCATCGATATAAATGCGAAGGAGAAACCATGACAGCCCTGTAAACAGTAAAATAAATATATAGACAAACATAAAGGGAGTTGTATTTAGGCAGGAGGCTCATCGTGTTTGATTCGCATAATGCATAAGCTAAGGCGGAACTACCAATCATAGTCTCGCACGGAAGTGGTCCTGTGTATCGAGTTCCTGGGTAAGAGCCACTCACGTCTTGTATTTTTTTTCTGTAGTCTAGTTTTTCCTACGCTACTTTAATTTCTTACGAGGCTTTGCCAAAGAAAAACACTGTGACCGTTGATATGTGTTGTGTCTAATTAAATTTATTGTTACAAGGGTAGCGGTAGGGAATTGAACGCCAAACATTCAGTGCAACTTGTATTGACATAAACGATATATACCCCCATTAGAACAACAACAAATTATCACTTTAAACAGGGAATAAAAAAACATCTAGATATACACTGTTTTTTTATTTTTGGGCGAATGGGCTAAATTTGGGCGATTTTTTGAGGCTACTTTGAAGCGATTCTTTTGGGAGCGTACTGATGAAATGAAAAACCGGAGTAAAGTTTGATTCTCCTAGGAGATAGTAAGGTTTCTTCGCAAGGTTGATGAAAAAGTTCACTGTTAAAGTGCAAAGTATTTACTGGATCACTTGCAAGTAATAATACATTCTTATGCCAGTTACGTTTATTAGAAAATGTAACTGGAACCGCTGAAATTCAATTCAAGCTATCTACAAGGGGCTGTCAACATATCACCAGAATTAATTTTTGTACCACCACAGCAATTTTGGTGACTAAATATCTACTATCATTTAAGTGACTGAGTAACGGAGAAAATAAGGTATATTTTTTAGCCGGTATCTAGGTGACAGTCTGAGTTTTTATTTTACGTGCCAAAGTATTAGCACTTTCCCTTGACCACAATGGTCAGTCTCCCCTTACTAAACTTCATGGGCATTCGTATCAGGACACTTGATTAACTCCGGCGGATACGAGTCTCCTAGGAGCCAACTGCGAGTTCAATCTGTTTGCGCGCTGAGGTGAGAAGTCACTAGATGTGCATTTCTTACGCTATATCAATAATATCTGTTAGGTCTTAATCGTCCCGCACAACTTAGAATATGTGTACGTAGACTTGTTTGTATGAGTAAGGCTTCGTACAGCATCCCTCACACCCGAGTCTGTGATCCAGACATCTTATTACGCCGCCCTCATGAGCCTTGTGATAATTGCGGAGATGATTACATTTCTAAGAGTTTGGCGTCTTGTCACGAGCTAGATAACACTAAGCTATCCATTGCTCTCACTCAGCATTATTGAAATCTAATGAGCGAGCGAGAGCCTAACTCTGTAATAACCCGCCACACTAACCATATGTTGATTCTAACATTTGCCGTGTAACAAAAACAATCTGCTGTGATCTTATATCACCATCAATCACTTTCGCCGCATCTAGGATATTGCATATGAGCAAAAGTTTTATATCGTCTCTGCAATGTCCAGACTTTGAGTAAAACCTACTCTTAAATGCTTTATGTAATTAAGGCTAACTACTCTACATATAGGCACAGTGTAAACAAATTGAGGCTTTACTGCCACTACGTTTGTCGATCCCAATAGCATCCGCATGCATCACGAATTTCATGGTTCAAACATGTCTACATATTTTGATGTAACTAATATGAGACAATTAGTGTATGAATGACAAAGATTATCACTTAATGACGAAATAAAATGGAGTCAGTATTCCGGGAGAATCAAATACGTTCGTAATACTATATGCATCACAAATTAGATTAGCCCTTTATACAAGTAGGCGGTACGTACGAATTTATCGTCATTCTTAATGACTGTACCCAGGAGACAGAAGCGCAACCCCGCCAATGGTTCTACTGAGAGCGAGAGCTGCGTGCACTATTCTGTTATACGCGACGATCTGACAATAATGAGCCCTCCACTAGTCCTTCTTCCATCTGGTGGAGAACTGTCACTCCGTAGTAGCTTCTCATTGTTGGCATTCCTCCCTATAATCTTTATCTATCAAGTTTTAAGTCTCTGACAAAAATGCTTTATATAATTGTAAACTCTTGTTCTATTCGTGAAAGGGTAATATTTACTAGTCCATACACTTCTTAATCACGACTATGCTATAAATCTAGTCAGTCTAAGTAAGCCATTCTCCTCTCTGATAATTCTCTGTTATGGTCTGTCGATACCTCAGCCTTCTCAGTCATATAAAGTCCAGTTTCATTTTATCTATCTCTCACATCTAGTTTAGGAACCTGCCTCCGCTGTCCTTTACGACTGTTCCATATCTCATTAATGTTTATCTTGACCCTATTTTTCACAATCTGTTTAAGTTACTGTCCATACGTTTCTCCCCTCATTGTGTTATCTGCTGATACCTACAGTGCAACTGATCATGTTTAACGTAATGCTGTCTCAATGCTCAGGATCTCATTGGTACTCTTCTATTATTCTCCATACTCTGTTTTGAGTCCCATCGCTCTATAGTCCTCTTCAAATCATCTGTCGTCTCCATCTTGGACCCCTCGTTTGTACCAGTACTTCTACCGAATGTCGAACAGTGTTTTTTTTTTTGAGATGATGTCCTCGACCTAACAATTTATTTATTACCTTGGGAATCAATTCTACCCATAAACTTCTGCGTTTCTGAGGCCTAATTAGAGATACACCCTTAGCATAGGGTTCCCCTTTACACTCCACATTCTTTGATTTGAGTCTTATGGTAGTTCCAGGGCAACCACGACTTTTTTCTTCGACCAATAACATGCTCACAACTAGCCGCTGTCGATGTTGGTAAACTCGCATATCGCGCGCATCACGTTTACACTGATTTACCAGTGTTGCTTATGGTATCCCACCACATCTACCATTAATCGACTGTTTAGGACATTTTCAGTCATTTGAACAAAATACAAGCGTCGAGTGTGATTACCAACTAGTGTAGCCAGTATACCTTGTTAACTCCTCCAGATAGATTTTAGTCAACTGGTTGTTCATGTCTTCACTGTGGATCATACCACACAGTGACCATATTGATCATTCAGTCCCCACCCAAACATAACCCTTATTATCAGCCAGACGTATCCTTGGGTCTGTGTTACTACGACACAACAAATACATCAAACAGTACAACTCTACAGTGATTTCAGCGTGACCATATCCTGTCGTGGAGTAATGGCGGCGTAAACTAGGTCAGCGTTTGTTTGACATTTGGTTCGTTTTGGACATTTGGCCATAACAACAGATCAATTGGTTACACCAGGCAAGCTTGGTTTGAAACATTGAAAAACATATAAAACACATCAGGATACTTGGAGAATAATTTGGAGATATGTTTTGCGAAAGAAAAAGTTATTGAACTGAGAGGTCCTACTAATTGATGGTTATCATTCACAGTATCAACGATTGGTGCTTCAATATTTCATTCTGTAGTGTTGAATTTATAAAATAATTTTAGACCAGAAGTATTTGTTTATAAAGTACCACAGTAACTGTACTCATTAGAGCAGCTGTACCTGAGCTTCATTTCCAAAACCACATTCTTTCTGCAACACTCTATTTACATCATATTGCCATACTATTTATGCATTTATGTATTTATGTTTAACTATTTATATGTGATATTTGTTTGTATCCAGCGGGTTATTGTTTCGGTTGGGCGGTGTCACACAGCAGAGTATCCCACGTAATAGAGGGTCTGATGTGTGCGTTTCTATAGGTGCAATTTTCTTGATTGAAAATTTGCTGCGACAGCTGTTGCTATTAGTGTTAGCTGTGAAGACGGTACTCATTGTTGTTTGTGTAATTTTACGCTGTTCTTTAGTTTGTTTTGATTTGTTTGTACTTTGTTGGTCTATCCTGTTCTATCTTTCAGTTCTATTCTCAATTTCTATATATACTACTGGTGGCGTTTATTTGTATCATTGTTTATCTCTTGGCGGTTTATCTTTTTTATTTATTTGTTCTTTTCCCCATTTGATTTATTTCATTTCCACCGGCAAATGTTTTCATGTTCTTCTGTATAACTGTTTTGTTTTGTGCCTGATCGACATTATACACTATTTAAAAATATAG
The DNA here is from genome assembly GCA_024509875.1 of Oreohelix idahoensis. NCBI lineage: Eukaryota > Metazoa > Mollusca > Gastropoda > Stylommatophora > Oreohelicidae > Oreohelix > Oreohelix idahoensis. The sequence continues at coordinate 16,647 of JAMPIV010013901.1, forward strand.
TTGATCATATAAATTTGATTACAAGAATCAACTGATAGTTAATTGCTATTACTAAAGGTACACAGTTGATGATATAAAACACTATTTCTGGTGCACTGCACTTATATTATAGAGTGAACCAGCAACTTATAGCTGTTATTATATAAGGATTTATACAAGACCTTTGTAAGGCTTGTTTTCCTCCCCCACATTGAATTGGGCAATAGTTAAGGATACTATTTTTCCACAGGTTTAACAAAGTTATCATACAAGGTCTTTGATTAAGACTAAGAAAGTGAATTTATTTACTTTTGCAAATTACTGATCTTATTAGACAAGATGTCTACATTAGATTATTTTATCACACAAGGCAGGGCTCTTGATAAGACTGTGTGGTCAGCAATTAGAAGAATGGGCAGTTTGCTCAATATGCGATGACAAAGCATTCGAAGCTCTTAGCTGCAGAAGAGAGAAAACATTGCTGCTGCTGCGAAGAAAGAAAAAAGCAATTGAAGAAAGAAGAATATATCCTTCCTCCTAGACCAGCTATGATGCTGAAAAAAAAATTACAAAGAGAGGATGAACAACCCTCAATGAAATTAGCAGAGATACAGACTGATAGGAAAAACAGATTCCAGATGGAAATGTGACAAACAAGTGAGAAAAGAAAAAGTATGAGGCTCCTGCTGCTGCTTAAGAGAGAAAAAATTAGCACAAGCTAAACCCTTCCGGAAGGAACGAGTAAAAGATTAAATAAGAGCCCCCCCCCAATCAACACAGAAAAAGAACCCTTTTTATTTACAACCTAGTAAAAGCAGACGGAAAAAAGCTGAACAACTCACAAGAGAAAAAAGATCAATAAGATTAACATGTAAAAAAACCCCCAAAAAGAAACTTTATCCCAATAGCATTTGAGTTAGAAAAGTTAAAGTTAACAAACATAAGTGATGGTAATCAAGCATCTGGTGGTAATGGTTAAACCAACCTTTACCCTTACAAAGGTCAGGTAACCAGCGTTTTCAACCCTATCCAGTGATGACCATACACATTCTGGCTAAAACAGATTTGAGGAAAACGCTCTCGTGTCGAGCACCATAATGTGGACAAATCACAATATGCTAACCAGTTATCAGAAAATCTGAAAGGTGATTCTCTGACTAGTTTAAGTTTGGTTGAAGAGGATGACAAAGATAACAATGATGTTATTAGGGCAGACTTATTAAACAAGTACCAGTTGTCTGAAGAGGGTTATCGGAAGTTGTTTAAGACAATGGTGCCTGAGGCCGGTGTAGACTTCTCAGAATTCATCGCAAGAGATGAAGGACACGAAAACACAACTATACACTTTTCACTATGATCCGTGGATTAATTTGAGCATAATCCAAAACAAAGAAAATCAAAAAAAATCAGCAAAGAAGTACCCTGTATGAAGCCCTTATGGACTTGATACTCAGAGACAAGATTATGTCAAGTATAAATAAACCTTCCTCGAATTCTTACATAAGCGTAAAACCTAAGTCCTCTAAAAGAAATGGAACAGTATTGTACCCCATACGTCACTGCAACATCCGGGACGTAGCTTATTAGCAACAGTAAGGGTTAAAGTAAGGTATGCCAGTTGCTTCTGCTACACAACCATACAACCCTAATCACTCTCAACAAATCACCAAGGACCCTCAAAAAATAAGTTTAACTAAATAAAAGGTAACTATTACAGTTATATCAGAACCAAGGTTAAAACCAATCATTTCATGGGTTCTCTCTCTCGAATACCTGGAGAAGAGCTGACAGCCCTCGATTCAGGGGTGGTCATAATTACAGGAACTTTGAAAAAGGAAGTCATTCTAGAAACTATCCAAGTTTTCCTTCATGGAGACAACAGGATCATAATTACCGAGATACTCATTATAATGAATATGATGATAGTAACCAAAGGAGCTATGATTCAAACCCGAGTAGAGGTTATAATAGTGGAAACAATGATAAGTACAGAGGCAATAATAACAGAGGTAGAGCACAAATCAAAAAACATAAAGCTCATTACCAGGCGAACTCTGCACAGCAAGAGTCCCACGAAGCCTATAAACAAAATAAAGATAATGATGACTCTAATAATATGGCATGTGCCGCTTTTGATTTTGGGAGAGCATCTCAGTGCCCCCAATGCAAAACATTATTTGAGCCAACCACAGTGTCTACTTTAAGCTGTTGGCTGTGGCACCTCCTTTCTTCCCGCTCCTTCCTGCGTCAATCGCGCGCATGATGGAGAGAGGTTCTCTTGTCTTAATTACACAAAGGGTAGGTTTAGTTAAAATGGACAATCCAGTCTCAGTACTTTTTGATTCTGGATGCACAACTATTGGGGTTAGGCAGTCACTCATAGATCCTTCTCATTCTACAGGCAAAGTAGTCAAATGCGTAACATTTGGCGGCACCATAGAGAAATACTCTACCGCTATCATTAGGATTGCTACTCCTTTCTTCACAGGAGATGTACACAGCATGTCTTTTTTGCCGGAATCCCGATCGCTGCATCTTATCATCGGTCGCATTCACGGAGTCAAAAAGAATGCACTCCGGAGCAAAATTTCCGTTTGGGGAAAATCAAAAAATATCGCAATCTGCCTAATGCAGTACTCACTAGAGCTCAAGCTCTCAATATGCCTGAAACTTCATCTGTTGAAGATAATGAAGTGCATAACCAAGATGATCCCTTGGTAATTTCTCGTGACTCGTTTATAAAACAACAATAAGAAGATCCGACTCTTAAGAAATTCTTCACTCTTGTAACAAAAGGTGATCCGAATAAAGATTCAAATTGTAAATCTTGGATTACAATGAAGAATGGCGTACTTGTACGTATGGTGCAAGACTCCACTAAGTCATCACTCACCCCAAGTCTCCCCCCCCCCACCCCAACCCAACCCTTCTCATATTCTTGTACCCAAAGAATTTTGAGAGTAGTTAAGATCTTACAACATGCACACGACTCTCTGTGTGCTGCGTCACATGGGTTTTTTTTACCCGTACAAAGTCAAGAGTTGTTCATTGGCACGGCTTTCTTTTGGGGCCTTTTTTAGTGGAACAAGGACATACGGATCTATTGTCGATACCTGTAAAGTCATGTCAACAAGAAGTCAAATCCAAAGGTCCTCGTCATGGTGCTGCGCCTATTTCAAGGCTGCAGATATTCCTATTTCGTACCATTCCAGAAAATGGCGATTGTACATCATTTGGTCCATTCAAGATCAAATCCTGATAGAGGGGGGGTGCAAATTCGTGTACTGGAGGGGGGCATCAGTTTTTATGCGTTAACGTACGTGTAGTAGACGGTGACACAACGTTTGGCCAGAGGCTATCCCTCTAAGGAAAGGAGCATTACTACCGCTGTCATTCAGAATCAGATGCCTGACAATAGGCAAAATACTTTGGCTAATTAATCTATTATTTTCTAACGGCTGAGGTGGGATTCCCCGGAGATAATTATGAATATCAGCCATCATGGGCACCCTCAACTGAATGATTCGGATATTTACATGTGGTACTCAAGTAACTGTCTCACTCTCGCAACAGATAGAGAGAGAACACTATTGTAAGTAGCCATCTATCATTCTCAGATATAGATGTCTCCAACCAATATGGGATGGTTCGAGCGAACGTTTAAAATAGAACACTTAAGAAACTTATTAGGGAAGATAACGCATGTGAGATCTATCCTCACTCTCTGATATAGGGATAGGGATTTGTACGTGTCGACAAGACGAGCCACCTTCGGCGAGTTTCACTTGGATGAGGAGGTCCCCAATGGAACATACCTTAAAGGGTATTATTCTCTCCTCCCTTTGAACTTGTCTTTGTCGGCGCGCGAGCACCCCGCGTGCGGAAGGCGCGCAAGCCCAATGTCCATTTTGCTGCACATGATCTAATAACAGCTGACAGTGAAATATTGACGATGACACCAGGAAAAAATCTTCTTACGAGTAAATGTCATGCGCTCGTACCGCTCAGACAAGAAGATTATCGTGAAGACAGTCAAATTCGGCAACGGGGTCCTCTTCTGAATTTGACGCTAAGCAGAAGGCAAAGACAATTTGCTAATAGTAGAAGAGATACTTTACGACAACATATTGTCCTGGTGACATATCATAAGCATTTGTTTTGCTACCTTGTCGTGAAAATAGACTCCTTATTAGTTGGCGAAAGGTATCCGTACGTATATAAATCGAAAAATTTTTCAAAGATGTTGACTACATCGTCGAATATTTAAAACGGGAAGACATTAAAACCTTCCCACATCAATTATGGCTTAACGGCGGATTTTCCATGAACGTCCTGGACTATCTACAGCCTATTTTCCAAGGCAACGGGACGATTCTTGTAGCTCGTCATGTCAAACATGGTCATCTGTGTACTCATCACTGTCTGTAAAATACAGGATAGATCGGGAAACAAGTTTTTTTCGGATGTTTTTTGTCTTCTTAATCTTGCCCAAATCCAATGATCAAAGTCCCACTTACATCCTCTAGTGAATCATGGAAACGGACTTTAACTAGCTGTTTCTCCTGATTGTTAGTGTCTCTAGAAGGAAACGGCGACAAGTTTCGACTGGTCTATGTTAACAAAACATTTCAGGATGTCCACGTGGTACTGACATCCACTGACGGACAATTCGATCACATGGAGTCATTTGACAGTACTAAACAGCATTGAACCAAAAGATCTATACTGAAACATACAGTCCAATTTATGGGTTATGGGACCCTTATCCTATCCCTATACATTTCCAAAACACAGGTTTGAAAAAAGGAGTTGGTGAAATGAAATATGATAAGATTTTTTATAGAATAATCGAACGCATCCACTTCTGCAATATTCTTCGCCGATGTTAGGTTATTGTTCGAAAAAAAGACAATAACATACGTCTTTGCGTTTGACTATCGCAAATTGAATCAAGTTACGAAGTTTTCGTATGCCGAACCTATGTGCCTTTACTAGAAGCCTATACTTACCAACTCGTCTTTACTAAATCGTCATTATTTTCACTAACTTGATTTGTCTAAATGGAAAAATTGGCAAGTGGTCCATTTATCCGTAGAACGCGCCATAAACCATACTTAATTACCGCTTTCTCTATCTACTCCCAAGAGGCCTATTTCCAATGGAATTTTTTTTTTTGAATCCTTTTCGGCCTTATGAACGCACCAGCTAACATTTGTAACGCATGATGCGCTCCCGAAAATCCTATCGTATCGGTCAGATGTCATTGCTTTATCTATACGACATCTGTTCCTTTTATCGAAGTCGATACTTGGTGAAGATCACTATTTCAGGGTTTAGATCTGAATTATTATACAACTCTGGCGATAGTATAACCTGAGAACAAGCAAAACCATCTAAAAGCATTATGCATTGGCTTTTGAGCGAAATTGCTTTCTTATAGCCATCGAAGTATGGTATGGTGGCGTCAAAACAACCGTTTATCTTGAAGTGAGACATAATGGACATATATCACTTAAGATACATAAACATCACATATCCCCTAGGACAAAAAAGCAAAGTGCGAAGACTTTAAGTATCTCATAACAATTTTATGGACGGTTATCAATTCCGAATCTGACCTCTAATCAAGGCACACTCTCTCTACACTATTAAAGGAAAAGGGTCGCCTAACATGTTCTCACTGTTCTCAAAATGCCAGATCATCACTATAGAAGATCAAAACTAAGTTTTCATCACCACCGCCCGTACCTAGATATTTAAAGTGTTTACACCCCAACCCCATAAGACCTGACAGTTTAACATCGAAGTGTGGACACGCATCATCAATTCCACTGTGGATTGGTTGAGCGGCACGTAATAGCAAGAGTACATCTGTGAACTCTGCATTCCTTGTAAATGTACATATCCAGAAAACGTAATTGCTGCAGAATAGTTAAGTTACTAACGGTTTTTATAAGGACCGTTGAAATACTTTGCAAAGGTTTTAGTTCAATTCCCTCAAACTCACGAAAGATTCCTGTCTGTGGGCGCGCCATTTCGGTTAGATGTAAAACTTGACCAAAAAAGCTATTAACGGATGGATAGTACCAAAGTTATAGGAACTTGTAAGAGGCTGCTGAGATCAACCTCATGATTTACGTCGACATTCGCATGGTTCTTCTCAAAACCTTTTTATTTTTTCATTTTTCGGTACGGATGCTATCCCGGTGGATCAGAAAAAATAGTGGTTGATGGCGGGACATACTGGGTCCCAGCCAATGGCCCAAAATTGATAGCCAGCTTAACTATGTAAAATAGTGGATCTTATGTATATACATATGTCCCAAACCCCCCTAACAGTTTAGAAATTTTGAAAAACAATACTAGAGATCAACACATCCGGCTTAAGATACACAATACACCCCCCACTCCATCAAATTATCACCTCAATACTTATGCGGTTTAACCAGTATCATAAACAACCCAACCAACCACCCCTCAAAGCATATTACTGAAATATTCAATCTAAAACATTTAAATTATAAAACTAAAGTGACAATATTGCCAAAAAAGTACATCCAAAATCACCAACACGCCTTTACCCCCAAATTTGTATTATACGACCTTACATCACACCTTCCTGGACAACATTTACTTCGTATGGAAACAATTTCTCTCAGAATTTTGATATATGCGCCATAAATCTCACACAGGTTCCATATATAGTGACATATAATAGTTAATTTCCTAGACTCAACCATTTTCCATAAACTGGCGCAGTCATTCTATGGCGATTGTATAGGCCAATTCTACCGATATGGGCACCTATATCACATTATAAAAAAAAAATTCATTTAAAATTTATCTTATTTTCATTATTTTCCTCCCGGGAGGTATGATGGGTAAGAAAACTGTAAAGAAAGGGACATGGCCCAATTTTTACATATTCATGCAATATAATACGCCATACATTTATCCCATCCCCAACAGCAATAAGCTTACATTTACTAACACCATTTATTCATTCAAATAATATTAATAATCAAACAAAGTATATTTCGCTTTTTAAGTGCTTAAGGACCAAGAAGTCATTTTTTGATACTATACTTACCAAGCTTACCTTACGAAGCATATAGTACTCCGTCCATACGTTTTACCACTCAGACGGAACTGGATATGATCTTACCGACAGTGAGACATTCTAAGGTCCTACAGCGATTTTATTCTGGTTGGCTGGAGATAGGAATAGGATCATGTAACTTGAGGGTGCTTCAAGTACATATCTAACCACCCCTGAAATTTATACGTACCCATGTATGTATGAGTAGGAACGAGTCCTGTCTTATATAATGGATTATCTTTATATTTCTAAGAGTCGAACTATTTACTCCATACTTTGTCAAGCTAGAAAAAGGTCCAATTCACAGGCTATGCAGGTCGGAAGTACGTAACGCTCACAGTCAAAAGGGGTGATGGGTACCCATGGCATACTGCCATACCTGTCTTGGATCATGAATACTTGAATTTTACTTTCTAGATACTCAGGCCTCATATGACTTCGAAAAAATGATCTATCCTCTAAAAGTAGATTGGGTGACAAAGTGATAGTCATTTAGAGACACATGTTTGTAATTGTACGTTTACAATTCCCCAGTTGTTTATTCTTCTATTTTTTTGCCAAAGTAATGCGGCAAAGTCCCTTATATTTCGCATAGTTGAAAAGTAAAACCTCAATTTATTATCGAGAACTTGATTCTTCCGCCATTCGTTGTTGACTTAAACAAGATGCCAACCATGTATGCAACTTTTATCACAAGATCTAATATATTCAACAAGGAAGACTCCCATATATCCATTCAACATTATTCAAGCACTAGATTATAACATAATAAACTACTTATGCCTCCATTACTTCTATGATACTGAAGGTCACAAAAACTAAACCCGTTCTAAATCAAATAACACATTTATCCCATCTGTCCCAAAGTCCAGTCCCTACCATCTCAAATTGACAGCAACAACATCTCATCTTATCAAATATCCATGATGCCCCTTCCTATTTTTCGAAGAATTGCCTCAACTTAACTACTACTAAAATATAACATCCTTTATCTCCCTACTATCATCGCAAGTTAATCACTGTCACTCATCACCCCGCGCACAAATTCAACCTTCCCATATAAACTTGTATTCCCTACCATGACATCTGTCATTCCTAATTTTCATATAAAATATATATACTATGCAAAATCTTCCTGATAGGTAATATAATTTACAGATCGCTAGACGTATTCCATTATTTCTATGAGCTAGCCTACCATAATATATCTTACCAGTCTATGGTAACCTGATATATCACTAGCCCCTTACCGTAAAACGCCAGATGAAAAACAAGAAATGAAACTGCAACTAGCTTTAATTAAAACGGACGAATAGCTCTCATTATGATATATTACCCCAAGCCATGCTAACCTCTTGAAGATAATAAGAAATTCCTGTGAACAAATCATTAAGGCTGTACTATGCAGTCGAACGATTTGTTCCCTCAAATTAACCATACACGTAAACTGCAATCCCAAACCTGGTGCTACCCATTAAATGATGTATCTAATAAGACCTACCTTTATTGATATCATAATTTCTTCCAGTCACCTTCCACTAGGTAACCTATAAATAATCTCATCCAACAATGATAAAAAAAATGATTAACATTTACTACATCTTTAACTCATGATCCAACTCTATCGAATCACTAATCTATCATTCCGCGTTCATGATATATCATAACACTATTCATTGCGCTAACATCTTCCACAATTCTTGGTACGGAGCCTCATCACGTTATCCAGTAACATTATGACACTGTCTCACAATAAATATCGTGCATACACCCCTTTAATTCTTTCACATATCACTTACACTTATACTGACACCAGGACGCCTATAACTTCCTCAAAATTAAAACATTTAACAACCTGGTGGACAAATCACGTCATTTAACAAATAAAAGCGTGATTTAACATACTAGTAGCATAGATTTAAACAACTACAGATGTTATTAAACAGTCACCAGAGGCAGAGCTGCTCAAGACATGTGGGATCAAAGAAGGAAGTAATAAAATGGAGTAAAAAATGATATTATTCATAGAGAGCGTCTCCGGGTGCGAGGCCAGACGGAGTACAGCGATTTGTCCGGCCTTTTGTGCCACAAAATTGAGAGAGCGGTTTCTTTCGTTTGATATCTTTCGGATTTTTAAAAACAATGTTGCAAATTTTGCTGTGCTGGTAATATTGAGATTGGCTTAAGTTACTTATGTGAAAGACGACCATAATTTGTAAAATTCTATACAGGTATCGAATTTCAAGTACAGAAAATTATGTACAAATTAAGAATTATTTATAATCTCCGCAAAATCGAACGGCGCTGGTCGCAAGACATCAGCACCAAACTAAACAAAAAACCTGAAAATGTCTATAGGTCATGTTTAAAATAGGGAGCATTAAGTATTTTTTATTAGATTTTTTTTAACTTTTACCAGTGAATTTAAACCCAGTGATATAAACTCAGTATTAATAGGATTAATTTTGCATTTGTTAAGGGAAAACTTAACAGAACAACACGGCAAGTAAAAAAGAACGTTGGGGTTAGTGGATTAGTTGCAATTAATAAACTTCGTTGTGCTATTGCAAATTACAAATAATATTGTAACCAATAGTTTCGTACTCTGAGCTATTATATTTATATGTCAGTTTTGATTTATTTAAGAAAAAATACACAGTAAGTACTCTACTATTAGTAAGTGAAGTTATTTAATGTTTTAAAAATTAAACCTCCTCTTGTTGCAGTTTAAACAAATAGTTTATTTTAATTATACACAAAGAATCGATACCAATTGATTAAATGGGCATAAATATTATATTAATGAGAAACCCGCGCAAGAATGCCAAAACGGAAGTAGTGATGTTTCACGGAGGAAATGAAAAATACTTTCAGAGATTTTTCCAAGTGGTCGCGAAGACTAAGCAGTATGAAGCAGAAAGTCTTGTGAAGCAGAGGCTTGCACATTTGTGTAGTCAGAGCAAATAAATGGGTGTCAGCTGATTAAAAAAAAAAAACAATGAAACAGAAAACGGCGCAGCAATGATAAGTACGAGCACTTGCGAGTTCCTTAATAAATGTTTGTCAATAACCAACAGACTTAAGATTTTTTTGGATTTTACTAAAGAAATAAGCTGATGGTAAAGTTTTAGAAGCTAGTCGACGACAGGCCATAGACGGTGCTTTGAGCTTATCAACATTATACTGAAAAACATCACATAACAAACTCGTTCAGATACAATGGAATTGATTACTTCGAGACATTTTACCCATCCAAGAATGCTATTCCCACGATCAGCAAACTATTGCCAACAAGATTCTCAATGCCGAAAACCAAAACAGCTGATTAATATCATTTCTGTGATGTGCACAGCTACTACTGAAGCAGGAGCTTTGGAAGCACTGAAGAAGAGATTCCATTGAAAACAGACACTCATTCGTGTGCAGTACAATTTCAAGCTTTCATGCACTGATATGTATGCATGATCCTAAAAACATAGCCGAAACTTTTGATTTGACGACATTTTATCAACATAAAAATACTAAGTAGGCACTACGGTACACAAAATCAATGTGATATTTTATTAGCTAATTGTTTTGATTGTTTTAAAAATAATAAGTAAGTTTTAGTCGACTTGTAGTTATTGAACAAATGGGATGCCCAACTTTTTATAAAATATGTGTCCTCCAACCTTGGTTTGTCCTCCTTTTCTGAACAAAAAAAAATGGCACTTGTCTCTCCTTTTTCCTATTGAACAATATGGCCACCCTTGATCTAGGACGGGACCAAACTCGTGGAATCCGACCTACGAGTGGCAACGCTGGGAGGTAGGGTAACACTAGTAAAGGTGGAATTCAAGCATCTCGAATCCGGTGAATCTGAAAAGGACAGACTTTTACTACAGTAACTCGAACCCGCTTACAATCCTATTACTTGGGCTGGTGAAAAACGACGTCCGCGCCAGAATTTATTTCGACCGTGCCTGGACACCCTGTTGCGCACATATTCTTTTGTGGGTGACGCACAGATTTTTATTTTTTTTTTCTTTCAATACACTTGTTGACACGCAGACAATGGTAAAATGTAATTTATTTTGTCTGAGTAACCTCCTAATTATCATTTATCTTTGGAATTCCCAACCCCAATAATTATCTCAAGATCTCTATGGGGACCGCAGTAATCAACTCCAATGATTATGTCGATGCTGAATTACATATACTATGAGAATTATTATCTGATTCCTTGGTATCATTTCCCCCTTGAATATCGGAACTTTGGTGTATGCCCGAATCTCGACTCCTATGCTGCATATTGTTGTTCGTCACCTGCCTATAGCCCAAGATAACTAGATTTATATACGTGTATTCAGGTTATATGCAGGGTTGTTTTATGAATCCGAAATCTATGTTATCTAACTCCCTTGTCATGTGTATTGAGACGATTCGGTCGATATATATCCGTGTTACTATCTTATTGTATCCCGTCTAATGTCGGACTTATTTTCCGTGATTACTGTACTTTGGGGGTCAGGACACTTTCGGCGAACTATGACGAGACACGTTAGGGAAGTGCAGCTTCGAAGCTGCCCCTTGAAGCGAGAACTCCCGCGGGATGGACAAGGCCTTTAGACCTCGCGCCTCGCATCAGTCTTGTCGATCTCACTATGATTTATCTATAGGGATCCGAATGGATAGTTGTCTGCTAGGATTTGGTTAAGTCCTATGAGTATTCCCCAAGTTGTTGAAATTCAGTACCCTAACGCCTAGTGAGAAGCGTTTGTGTTTGCCCTAATGTGCTATTACTTATTGCCCAGGTGCTCTATACCAAGAACACATTTTTTACTGAAACTTTTTCTTCGTCTAGGGCCTTATTATAACTGGCGCAGATGGTCTACCCTTAAACCATTCATTCATATCCAAAACTCTGAACTTGTCCGGATATGATTACAAAAGTTACACCTCACTTAGCAGCACTGTATAATGTGTGTCATTTCGTAGCTTACCCCCGGCTACGATGAACTCGACATTACTGCTGTATTTCCTTTGTAGTAAAACATTCTGTGTTTATGAACAAAGCAATCTACATTGAAGGATTTGTGCTATACATCCTAGTTATAGTGAGCGATGCTCAAAGGGGAACCAGACACAGCCATTTTGGATTGGTCTAACGTGAGTGGAAACTTGTTCGTTGTCGATCATCAATCACCCCGAGCCTAACCCGGGGATGCCACCACACCCTTATTATCAGGTGATGTCCTTAAGGAGATCACAGCCCTTATAAAGAAAACCACAACTCACTGGTCCGCGGTTCTCACCATTACCTCTTCAAATCGGATGTGCTTGAAACTGTTACCTAAAGGTGAATCCTTCGGCTAGGAAAAGATGGTCTCTGTCTAAGTAAGAGTCCACAACTTTGAACAGATATATATTAACCGGCACCAAGTATGTACCAAAAATAAACTCGGTCAGTAAAATGGCCTTGATGATTATAATTGGAGGAATAATCTGTGGAAAAGATCTAAACGCCATGCAAAGTTCTACAGATGTTCCATTGTGATGTTTAGTTACTACCTCTTTGAATGCTAAGCTTAAGCACGAAATCGGACATAGAGTCATTGTATTGTCAAGACAACTCATGCAATCTTATGTCATTGCATCGACCGTTGTTCCTGATAAAACCTACAGTACTTGGGTACAGAGTCTAAGGTGTGTACAGTGCGTTTCCAATTTAAAACAGTAATGAAACGTACACCAAAGTAGAACCATAGCCATACCTTGAAACAGACTATCCACCTAGTTAGAATTGGAGTGGGAGTGTTCACTGCCTAAACCATGTCGCGAACTGTGTACCATCCCATATCCGACGTATTGTTCATTATTGTGATAATGTTCAAACAGGTTTGAACACTCCTTTTGCCACTGAACCCAATAGCAAAAAAAAATCAGGATATTATACGCACTTAACCAGATTACAACCCTTGCGTCACTGGGCCACAAGCAGATCGGTTAACCTGCACCCAGTCAATAGTCAGACACATTGTGGATGGACCGGAGTTTTATATAACGACTAAACAACAGGTCACATGTCTATTTTTTGGCTGCAAGGTCTCACACTCGACGACGGTTAGCAATGCTGGGTAAGTTCCAGCCTTATCTCATGGGTCACATCTGCCCACTCCAGCTCCCAGCGCCACATCTCGCCTCTCCGCAGCTCTCGAAGTCAGCTACTGAGATCAATCGTGAGACCGAGTTCTCCTCGCAGCGCCGTTTGCACGACGCACACACCAGCACACTAGTCTAACACTCTCGCTACCAGTCGATCGTCATGCCAAGGCTACACCATGCCCTCCTCTCGCCCAGCTTCGCGCATCGCACTGAGTATACATCTAGGCTCAGTCGCCGATCGTGGACTATAGCCTCGAGACAGGTCCGTTTCCTACCACTATAAAAACATAATCTAGACTAAATCTAAGCCCCAACGACCTAACGTTTGGAGGGCAATATAGATCTTGACGGGGGGTGCGTACCTCGAAATGTCTCCAGTCGCATATGACCGCGAGCATGTCCTACCATTGTTGCATACGCTTAGGTAACCTGGTATAAACGTGTAGTTTCGATATTTCCTATCACTGCCATCTGGGTTAAGGGTTGAACTTTAGACTTAATAATATAGGCCAAACTAAAATGTATATTCCTTTAGCATGCCCGTACCAGAATAACAGTACCATTATACCCTGCTGCCCACCAAATTTGTCACAACACATTCATAATCTGCAAAATCACCACATTTCAATTTCATCAAATCTATATGTCATTTCATGCACTTCTATGTATTCCTCACTGCGTTTACCCATCGTTCTGAAACTCGCACCTGTGCCTCGCTTTCTGTGTTCCTCATCAAAATATCCGCGCCGGGCGGTTGGTGCTCCCACCCCGAGGGTTCACCTGCAGTTAATGGGTATGCTGACACACCGAGTCCACGTGGACTTCGGGGCGACAATACTTCGACCCAGCATATACAATAAGTGTTATCATGTCTAGAGGACGCAATTTTTCTATAATTGGCTACTCCAATTGACACGGCTACACATAATATCAGTATGCTATTTTTCTCGTTAGCTGTGAATGACGGTGCTTTATCGTTGTATCTTCTGTAGATAATTGTTTCATCTGCTGTCTTCAGATTTCGGTTTTGATCTTAGTCCTACAGTCGTATTTGTAGATTCTAAAGCCACCTCGCTCTCCATAAGTTTAGTATCTATACACAATTTGATACTGCAAGATACTATACCTCTGTCGAAAGTCATCCTTATTCTGTTTATCTGTCCACCTTTGCTCCCTCTTGTCAATCCCAACACGATTCTGTGCGACCGTTAATCTTTTGCATTGATCTCCTCCCCGTATCTTGAATCTCACGTCTTGATTCTCCTAGCAACTCTGCTTTTTCCCACGCTAAAGCTCGCTCTTTCTCCCCCCTATCCTTATGCGCGTCTCATTTCTACGTCTTGTTGCGTTGCGTCTGGATTCATACTTACTAAACACTAAAATACGCTGATCATGCACACTACTTACTATCTGTGTAAGTGAACTTATTAGAAAGAAAATCAACTGATGAATTAATGTGCTGTTATTTCTAGAGGTACACAGTTGATTATACAAGACCTTATTTAAAAGGCCTTGTTTCCTCCCACTAGATTGGGATAAAGGACTGGATTTATTCAAGCTATTAAAGAGCTTGTTTCCATGTATTATTTTGGGAGATATGATTTCATTATTGCAATTTCATGTATCAAGTCACAAATTAGGAATACATTAATGTCGACTTTAGATTACTTTATTTGTGAGAGAGGGTAAATCCCTAAGGCAAGACGTGGTTTGATAAGTTTTAGAGGAGTAATGCTTACCAATCAATATGAAAAAGCACAAAAAATGTGTAAATTGGATAAACTGAAAGAAGCTGACGAGTAAAAAACTAAAAAGTAGGATTAGACAAAAATTTGTGAATTAAATCTTTGAACAAAAGAAATGGCAGATGCATGTAGAGGAAAAAAGATTCCAAAATGGAAATGGAAAACAAAACAAAGAGAGGCATTAAACAAAAGAGATTAGACAAAGAAAGCTGAACAAAAAAGATTAGAAAGAAAGAAGCTGAGGCGAACAAAAGAAGATTAGAACTGAGGAGCTGAGACAGAAGAAGATTAGACAGAGAAAGGCTATGAATGCCGAGAGATGAAACGAGTCACATGAAGAATATGGAACAATCAATAAAGAACTGTTAGACATTTGAAGGTGTTAGAAAAATTGTAATTGACAAATAAGGTGTAATGGTTAAACAGTCAAAATTGTGTAAGTAGTGAGGTTAAACCCATTAACTTTTAAGATGTCCAAGGTTACCCTACGTATCCAATCCTTCCAGTGTCGATATTACATTCTGGCCAGGATCGTATTTATTGAACGTTCCTTGTCGGACTCATAAGGTGGATAAATCCACAGTAAATAGCCAAACCAGTTATCAGAAAAATTTAGAAAAGGGGTTATGTCTCTGACTTAAGTTTAAGTTGTGGTTTTGATGAGACAGACAAGGGATCTAATTAATGAAGTTATTAGAGCAGCCAAATTGAAAAAAAATATCAATTAACAGAGGAAGTGTTAACCGTATATTTGTTTAATATTAAGAAAAATGGTACCAGAATTAGTGGTGTTTTAAGAATCCTCAGTAATTCATTGCTAGACGAAACGACATACATTTAATCGATTGAATTGAGATGTACCAAAACCAGAAAAGAACATAATGAAGCCCTTATGGACCTCTGGTTGGCAACAGGGACAAATATTAATGGTAAAGTATTTATAAACCAATTCTAGAATTCCTACAAGAGCGTAAACCCAAGACACTAAAAAGAAATGGAAGAAATATTTATGTTACCCAATACGGCACGGCACATCCGGTACGTAGCTTTTGGTAGCAATGCTTAAGGTTAAAGAAAGAGTATGCCAGTTTGCCATCAGCAACACCATACAACCCTAATTACTCCACAAACAAATTATCAAGGACCACAAAACATGTTTGATTAAAAAAGGTAACCAAAAAATTTATCAAAACCAAGGAAACCAATCATATTCAGTGTATTTCTTCTGCGAAGAACTGGAGACGAGCCGACAGCCCTCGCACGAATTCAGGGGGAGGTCATAAATTATGAAAATAATTTCCGCAGAGGGAAAGTCATTAATCGAAACAATCCCAAGTCAAATGCCACATGGAGACACCGACAAGAAACAATAGTAATAAGCATACTCATAAAATGAATATAATAATGGTAACCATGAGAATTATGCACCACAAACCCAAATAGGTTATACAATAGAAGGAAACAAAATGATTACAGAAGGCATTCATAATCAGAGGGTAGATCACAATTCCAGAAACAAAAATCAACATTATTCAAGCAAACTCTGCACAGCAAGATTCACATTGAATCCTATAAACAGAACTAAAGATAATAATGAACGACCTAAATTAATATGCATGTTATCCGTCTTTTGATTTGGAGAGCATCTCCAGTGGCCCCCAATGCCAAAACTTTATTTGAACCAACTACTGTTGTCCACTTTAAGCTGTGGCCATCCTCTTCCCCCTCACTTTCCTGCGTCAGTCGCGCATGAGTAAGAGGTACTACTTGGTCTTACTTAAAGGTTTTAGTAAATGACAATCCAAGGTACTCCAGTTCTTTTTTGAATTCTGGATGCATCCACATATTGGTGTTTTTAAGGCAGTCCCGCTCTAGATTGATACTTCCCCGTGCCACTCTGGGACAAGTTAGAGTCCATATGTGGTTAAACATTTTTGGCGGCACATTAGAGAAATACTCAGACAGGCTATCTAGGAGGAATTGCTACCCGCGCCGCTGTCTTTGACAGAGATGATACACGCATGTCTTGCTCCGAATCCCGATCGCTGACCGCATCATCTCGCATTTCAATGGGGATCCCAAGGAAAATGCCACGTCCGCAACAAATTGTTTACCACGTCGGGAAAGCAAAAAAGCTAGTTGGGCTAACGCGGTAGTCCCCCACTTAGAAGCCTCAAGGCCTCTTAATATGCCCCAAACTTTCATCTATGGAAATCATTGATATGTGAGCATAATCCAAGGAATAATCCCTTGGAATTTTCTCGTGGACTCGTTTATAAAAACAGCAAGAAGTATAGAATCCCAAACTTCTGAAAGGAAATTACCCTTCACAATGCTTGGTGGGGCAACCTAAAGGTGAACCGAATAAGATACAAGCGAAAATCTTGGATTACAAAAAAGAATGGCGTACTTGTACGTATGGTATTCAAGACTCACTAGAATGGTCAACCCCCCATTCTCAAGATTTCTTGTGCCCAAGATTTGTGACCAGTTAAAATTACAATGTCCAGCACGATCCACGGACTCTCAGGCTGTGCTGTAATATGTTTTTTGTTTTTTTTTTTTTCCCGTACAAGTCAAGAGTTCTTGCGGCCACTCATTTGGCCTTTTGTGAATGGGCCTTCAAACTGAATTTATTGTCACATCTACTGTCGTAGTCATGACAAGAAGCCTCAAATCAAAGATTACGTCATGAGCCCCTAATCAGGCTGCATTGACATCCCTATTCGACCATTTGAGAACCTTGGGGGATTTCTCGTGACCATTTTTATAAAAAAACCATCCAAGAAGAATCTCACTCAAAGGACAACCTATTATGAATAATCGAAAATTTTTTTCCCTTCAACACCTTTTTGCAAAAGCAACACAAAGTGATCCGAAAAAATTAAAAAAGTGTGAACTCAAATCTATCTTGATTACAATCTTCCTGCGAACCTTGTACACAGTATGGAAAAAGAAAAAAATGGTGCGGTCATGGACAAAACCTCTGTCAAACTAATGGGGGTCTTTCTTGTTCCCAACGAATTTGAAAGTCCTAAGAAACAAATTCATCCCAGCACGCTCAAGGTTCACAACTAGACCCAACATGAAAAACATTCAAGCCAAATTAAATCTAGTGTCCTGGACAATGGGTTTATTTTTCCTCCGTTTTTCCCGTCACATAAAAAATTTGCACCAGTTGAGACCTCAGTCTCACCAGCAAGCCCTGGCAATACTCATACTTCTTTGGCAGCACAATCCCCTTGTGAAAAACGGACCTCCAGCACATGACGTCATTGTTGATCTTGGAAAAATGGCATGAGGTCAAACCCCAATACTGGTCCACGCCATTGCCACCTATATATTAGCCATACTGCAGACACCCTACATCTCGATACATTAGTCAGAACAAGTGACGCTTTGATAGGCTAGCCCACCCATTCATTCCTTTTTTTTTGTCCCATTTATTTAAAGACAATTCTCATGCATAGACCGGACAACTCAATTTATCTTGGTAGCCGAATCTGTTGCCTATGTCGGCACACTTGATACCATGCATAGGATTCCCCAAATTTCTAAAGTCCACATCTGCTCAGACCTGCACTAAATCAGACTGCGACAAACCCAGGATATCAATCCCAAATCGGTGCTCTTCGGCCGTTCCTAATTTCTTATACTGTGATTCCCCCCCGAGAGATATATCAGAATGCAACTAATATCGGACATGTCCTCAATAAATGTCTAGCTCTCTCTTCAGATTTCCTTTTAGTAGTATCTAAGATCAAGTCGCCAGAAGCCGTCCCCCATGCAACTGGTCTGACTTTTTTTAACGGCCCTTTAATCATATGAAACGTGTTTGCTGTGTTTGTGGCTTTGATAGTTGGTTCATACTTAAGGAAAAGATCAGGTCCCCTAATGATTCACCCACCCTACTGAAGACAAAATTAAGGGCTTCCTTCACGGGGCTCATCGAATACCCTGCAAAAGATGCCCCCTTTCTGCCTTACAGAAGGTCCTCCAATGAAATCAGATATAGTATGCTGGAGTTTGCTTTTTTTCCTCGATACCCTCACAAATTTTCCCCAAGAAGAGCTAACTTTGAACAATTTCTTGTAATCAGCCATTCATGGCAAAAAACGAAGCCGCAAAACGGCTAAATTATGTCTTTACTTCACACCATCTTCTAACCAAGGGTAATTGTATTCCGGAGGGATCAGCAACAAAATCTTCCTTTCACTCAATCTGACAATCGAAGTCTTAGATCAAAGGAGCATTCCTTCTTTGAGCCAAGGAAAACTATTCAATATTCTTCTTCTGAATTTGTGCTCGACAGAAGGCCCGAACTAAATTCAAATGGCTATTGGTTCTAACCTAAGAACTGAACCTTACGAACCAACTTTGTCCTGGTAAAACATTCAATGTAAACTATTAACTTGTAGGGGAATAACTGCAGATCATCCCCTCAGATATTGTCGAAAATCAGTGTTTTCTATTTTTTTTAAAATCTAATCGGGCCCTCACACAGGCCCCCTTACACCAAGAGGTTTTTTATTTTTACCCATCTCGAACAAAAACCAGGAATTCTTCCAGACCTATTTTTTTTGCACACTTGGTTGCCGATTTTGGGCGGCGCGACTCGCACTAAAACCTTAGCACATCAATATGTCGCTCTTTTGCCCCCCCCCTTTCAAAGGATTTCCTCATGAACTCACTCCGATTATTTACATCAGCAAAACGACGACCACAAAAAAGTTCCGTCACTACAGCTTCCTTACAAAAAAATACTGTGTCCCCCAAATCTGAAACGCCTTTGACCAAAAGAATGTTTTTAAAATCGCAAGGCAAGAATACGGGCCAAAATTAAGCAACATGTCACTAGCCAATTCCGGCTGAATTTTGCTAACCAAAAGGAACAAAGGAAGCCCAATACTTAGAACTTTGCCCGCCCACAAAAAGAAAAAAAAAGACTGGAATTCCAACGACATCCCCTATGTTCCCAAAAGGGGCAAAACCAAAGTTTCCAACACAAATTATTACAAATTTTTGGCTAACCCTTGTAAAGGGAAAACAATACAGAACCTTCACCCAACAGTGATTATATAAAAACAACCTGATGAAAACATCCCTCCGTTGAACGTAATCCCCATACCCCCGCTGACACAAAGCGCCCCCCCCCGAATTTTTTTGACCACAATTTTTTTTGCGACCCCAATTCGAACGGGGAACACACACCCAAAAACGTTTCCACATCCCAACCATGCCATAACACGGAAACCCCCGTCACCTGAACGCCCAAGAATTTTAACCAACTTACCCCACCGATGTCTAACCACCCCCCAATTTTTTACCCCATAGCCAACTGTAAAACCCAGGTCAGAGCCCACGACCCCGCCGTCCTGTTTAGAGCACACCGCCCCCCCATCCGACTACCCCGCCACTGTAATCCCACCCTATGGTCCCCCACGTAAAAATTCCCACAGGTCGAATCCCATGACGCCCGCGACTGTCAAAAAACAGATTTCTATTTTTAGAACCACCTAGATCCCAACTATTGGTCATTCACTCTACTGTCCGTACATACATGAACATCCCAGGAACTCCGCACCTTTTTTCCCTAGCGGGAATTTCATAAAATACCCTTTAAACTGAGTCCGCTCTCCGATGAGATTCCATCCATATCTCATAAGGAGGAAACACCTACTCGACCACTAAAGTTTTTTTGTTACTGTTATCCCCCGCCTGATGTATATTTTAGAAATAAAATTTAATTTATTCGAGAGTACACTAGTGTCCCTCCGAACCGACACTAGGCCTGTGACGACAAGTTTCGGTTAAATGTCCTACAAACATTTGAACATGTTCCATTACTGATCATCCCAGAGACAAACTCATCATGTCATTGTGAACATGACATTATTCTAAACTGACCATAATCCCCTAACTAATTTAGGGTCAGACCCCTTATCCTATCCCCCCCCCTAAACAATTTTCAAAGCACAGGTTTTTTTTGTGTGAGAAGGAGTTGGGATGAGATGAATAGATTTAAAAAATAAATTGAACCATCCCACTTCTCTTCTGCATTATTCCTTCGCCCCGATGGGTTAATTCGCTGTCGGAAAGAAGAACAATAAAAAAAAAACCTACGTCTTTGCCGTTGACTATTCGCAAAGATAGAATCCCGTTACCAACAATCGATGCTGAATACTCGCCTCTTCACTAGAAGAGCTACTGACTAGGCTTCATCGAGAACCACTTCTTACACCGTAAACTTGCTTCGTCTAAAGGCTCATTGGCAACCTCCCCCCCTATCCCTATCTGAACGTACGCCAAAAACCATCTCACGGCTTTTCGATAGAACAATGAGGCCTTCGCTCCAATGGAATTTTGATTGCGCTCTTTCGCCTTACTGGAATACGCACCTTGCTACACTTCGTGACGCCATGATGCGTCTGCGAATCCTATCTTATCGGTCAGGATGCCCATCGCGGTTCCGTACCTAGACGACGTTCTTCTGTTTGTTCAGCGATACTTGGGGGAGGGGAAAATGAACAATCCACTATCAGGAGTTTGTTGATATTACTATCTACTCTTACGGCGAGAGTATAAACTGGACAAGCGACGATAAACCTCTAAAGCCTTCATTGGTTTTAGCGAAATTTCGTCCTAGACCCTCCGAGTTGGTCATGGTTACCTAAAGCCAGTTGGACCATAATATCAACTCTAATGATAACTTACCCCACCTACCTCCACACCTTCCCTAGGGACTAAAAAAGCAAGTGTCGAAGGACTCCTGGGTTTATTATATTCAATGTCTATGGAAGATTCATTCCGAATCTATCCTCTAATCATTACATCCTCTTTCTAAACATACTGGAAAAAAAGTTTTCGCCTAATATGGTCCTCTGGTCACAGAAGGCCAATTCTCTTTGGATAAGATTAAAAATTTGTTTAACACCACCTATTTTAGTAGTTACCCTACTACAGATATAGAAGACATTTGTTCTTCGTAGTGACGCTTCATCCACTGGGATTGGAGCGGCACTAATGCAAGAGTACTCTGGAACTCTGCATCCTGTAATGTATATCTCCAGAAAACTTAATGCTGCAGAGAGAAAGGAATTATTCGGTTTTAGATCCGTGAAACTATTGGCTATGGTTTGGTCAGAAATTCTCAAATTACAAAGATTCCTCTAGGCTGCACATGTCATAGTAGAAAACCGATCAGAAAGTCATTACGGGGCTATACAGAGTAAAAATTTGATAGAGCTCGAGGTCCTACTCGATATGCAATTGCGAATAGTTGCCACTCTTCAACCTTTTCATTTTTCGGTAACGATAGCTATTCAGTCTGGAATTATATCAGTTAATGTGATGGCTAGACATTTTGGCTAGATGCCACATGATTCCACCTAACTGTTGGGTCTTGGACTTCTTAACTTATCCAACTCATACTAACAGTTTTTCTTTTCTGTATCAAGATTAGATACACATTTGTAATTTGTATACAGTGATTGTATCACTACTTTCACTACATTCATTGTTTTATATTTTCACGTTCTTGTTGATGATTGTTCATTTCGTCAATCACGTATCTTATAGTGCTTATATATGAAATTGTTTACATGCATATTGTGTCTTTGCAAGTAATGTAGTTATGGTTGGGGACACCGCCCTGGATATATTTACACTGTAGAGAATACTTTCTCTGAGGTTTTGTGATATATTCTCACAAGGGGGGGGGGGGGGGACTTTTGGGGGGGGGGGGGGGGGGGGGGGGGGGGGGGGGGGGGGGGGGGGTTGGGGGGGGGGGGGGGGTGGGGGGGGTGGGGGGGGGTTAGGGGGGGGGAGGTGGATTGGGGGGGGGGGGGGGGGGGGGGGGGGGGGGGGGGGGGGGGGGGGGGGGGGGGGGGGGGGGGGGGGGGGGGGGGGGGGGGGGGGGGGGGGGGGGGGGGGGGGGGGGGGGGGGGGGGGGGGGGGGGGGGGGGGGGGGGGGGGGGGGGGGGGGGGGGGGGGGGGGGGGGGGGGGGGGGGGGGGGGGGGGGGGGGGGGAGGGGGGGGGGGGGGGAGGGGGGGGGGGGGAGTGGTGGGGGTGGGGGGGGGGAGGGGGGGGGGGGGGGCGGGGGGGGGGGGGGGGGGGGGGGGGGGGGGGGGGGGGTGGGGGGGGGTGGGGGGGGGGGGGGGGGGGGGGGGGGGGGGGGGGGGGGGTGGGGGGGAGGGGGGGGGGGGGAGGGGAGGGAAGGAAAAAGGGGCGCGGGGGGGGGAGAGGGGGGTGGGGGTGGGGGGGGGGGGGGGGGGGGGGGGGGGGGGGGGGGGGGGGGGGTTGTTTGGTTATGGGGGTTGGGGTGGGGTTTGAGACGATTCGGTCTTATATCGTGTTATCTTTGTATGTCTATGTCGGACTATTTTCCTTGTACTGTACTTTGGGGTCAGGCACTTTCGGCACATGAAGAGACGTTAGGGAGTGCTTCGGTGATGAAGGAGCCTGGCGGGATGTCATGGCTTTAGACCTGTCCAAAGTCTGTGATCTCTATGATTTATTATGGGAATGGAGATAGTTTCTGTTAGGATTGTTAAGTCCATGAGTTCCCCAGTGTTGATTCAGTAACGCCAGAAGAGCGTTTGTGTTTGCTAATGTTTTTCTTATGCCCAGGTAAAAGAACATTTTACTGAACTTTTTCGTCCTAGGCTTAATTGGGCAGATGTCTACATTAGGATTATCCATATCCATATGTCGGGATGATATGTTACCTAGCAGCACTGTAAATGATTGTATGCAGCATTTAAGATGAAAGAATATGCTGATTCTTGTAGAAACATTTGTGTTTATGAACAAAGCTTCTATTGAAGATTTGCTATACATCTGTATAGTGAGCGATGCTCAAAAGGGAACCAGAAGCCATTTTGGATTCTAACATTTTGTCGATCATCAATCAGAGAACGGGGATGCCCCTTATTATCAGGTAATGATTAAGAGAACACAGTTATAAAGAAAACCCAATACAGGTGGGTTAACATTATCTTCAGATAGATTTGCTGAACTTCACCTAAAGGAATCTTCGCTAGAAAAGAGGTTCTGTCTAGGAGTCATACTTGAACAGTATTTATTAACCGACACACTCGGTCAGTAAGGCCTGATGATTATATTGAGAAACAGTGGAAATCTAAGTGCTTGTCTACAGATGTTCCATTGTGATGTTATTCAACATGAATGCTAACTTAAGATGGTAGATCATTGATCAACAATATGCTATTTATGTCGACCGTTGTTCCTGTAACTATACACGTACTGTCTAAGTGTGTGCGTCTTATTAAACAGTATGAAACGACCACAGTAGTCCAGCCATCCTTGACTTCCACCAGTGATTGGAGTGAGTGTCCTGTAAACCTGTCGAACTGTCATCCATTCGCGTTTGTCATTATTGATGTTCACACTCACCCATTGCATCAGGATATACGCACTTAACAGTACACCTTGTCAGGGCCCAATTAGTCGGTAACCTGACCCATTTACAAAACATTGTGACTGAACGAGCTATATCACGAAAAAACAGT
Source organism: Oreohelix idahoensis (assembly GCA_024509875.1). Classification (NCBI taxonomy): domain Eukaryota; kingdom Metazoa; phylum Mollusca; class Gastropoda; order Stylommatophora; family Oreohelicidae; genus Oreohelix; species Oreohelix idahoensis. The sequence continues at coordinate 41,145 of JAMPIV010013901.1, forward strand.
CCATGTCAATTTGGTGCAAGAAACAAGATTTATCAACACCACAATAAGCCAGTTTCGTAACGTGTTTCTAAATTATCACCCACACATTTGACACATTTACTGTGGCCTTCACCTTCTATTTACACAATACGTAATACCTAACGCAAGAGAAAACAAATCCGGGTAATCAAAGGATTATGGGAGACAGACTAGACATTGGATGCTTGAACAAACTCTGAGGAACACTTATTTGAATGTTTGAGTTATCGGAGACGCTGACGAGACACGTACAAGGAATAAGCAATTGGAGGAAAGAACTGAGGCTGTCAAGATAAAATAATATTTGAATGTCAATACAGACATTGAAAGTTACTAGAGGATAGCTAACTCTTTCCGATATAGAAGAATGGGGCACATCAGAAGGAAACAGAAGAAAACAATTAAAGAGGTCATAGAAAACAGTGGAATGAAAAGAGAATTAATTAAGGAAATAAAAATTGGACAGCTAAACTATTCTGGCCTTACCAAAAGACAAAAGACAAAATACCTTGCTGAAGATCATAATTGAAGATACAGTTGAAGGAAAACGTGCATGAGAAAAAAAGCGCCATATTTCGCTGTTTTTCCTGCTGTGTTTTTAGCTTCTAAGTATTGTTTTCATGCCATTTTCTTCTCTCGTATTTTCTCTTTAACTTCCTCTGTGCACCAAGGTGTCCTTGTTCTATTCTTCACAAGTCGGACTTCACCACATGCTTCTGCTGCAACGGCCTTTTAGAATGTCCTTGAATTTAAGCCATAAGGTTTCCATTTTATCAGGTGGTTCTTCTGTGTTTCTCATTGCTGTAGAAATAAGTCCCTGATATCTGGTTTTACCTTCTGGTTCTCTCAACTTGTAGGTCTTAATGCTCATTTCTCCTGTTCGTTTACTTGGTTTCTTGCGTGATGTTAGGCAATTGCTTGGTCGAGCAACTCTTCCAGTTGTTCTTTTAATTGTTAGCAGGTCGTGATCACGTCCAATCTCTTACCCCCTCCAAACTCTAGCATCCCGAACATACGTGAATGAGCTCTTCCTAACGATGGCAAAGTCGATCACTGGTTTCTCATTATTTGTTGGTTCACATCTAGTGTATGCACGTATGCGCTTATGGGGGAAGTTTGTGTTTGTAATAATCAGATTTTGATCAGTTTAGAGTCTAAGACGTCGCTTTCCATTGTCATTATGAGTATCTTCTCCGTATCTTCCGATATCTCCACCCCGTCTTGCATGGTCATTTCTAACTCATTTAAATCTCCGAGCTGTATAATTTCATCTAGGCAGTCGTCCACTGTCCTTTGAAGCAGCTCGTAGAATTCTTCCTTGACCTCTGCTCTCTCATCTTCCTTTGGCCCATACACAATGACATGGTTGACTGTGGTTTCTTCTTCGTGTAGTTTTAAGACCATAATGCGTTCCGAGACAAAGTTCCATCCCTTGATACTATCCTTTTGGTTATTTTGCCACAATATAACCCACGTCCACTTTAGCTCTTTCAGACGTGTGGACACGACTGTAGAGCAGCGTGTCGCCATCGAGATCCATAAATCCGTGTCCTTTTTCTTCGTTTCCGTTAAAGCCAGGATTTCTAGGTTTGCTTTCCTCATCTCTTCCACCAGCTCCTCGTCCTTCTCATTTTATACTCCTTATATGCCATGCTTCATAAGTCGTAGTCCGTTCCAGTTGGTCGGCTGTTATGTTTCATCCCTCGTTCCTTCCAACACTTCAAGAATCTGTCGTTCCTAGACAAACTGTGCTTGTTTTAAAACGTTCAATGGGCCTTCCTCAGTTAATTTCCAACCGATTTGCTTCATCCAAAGCTAGTTCAACTCAGACAATTTGGATCTATCGTTATATGTAACTTTCTCTGACCTCTGACTCTTATATCTCTTTCCAAGGTAGCAGAAACAGTGAAACACTGCAAATAACTTGCACTGCCTCAAATCTCCTGTTTGTCTCCCCTTATACTGCTCACACAACGATGATACAGGTGTCAGAATAAAGCTCAAATTCTCTACTATAAAACTAGACTAGCTTTATCAGAAGAAATCCTCTTGTTGGTTTCTACTGTTAAGGGAAACGCATCCATGATTCTACGATTCTCTCCTTCCATATTGTTTACTCTAGCAGTCTAAGATCATGAGTTGAACTAACGTTATTCCGTTTGGCTGAACCTTTAGTACACAATGTAGCCGGTGTTTTAAATATCGATTGTCCTAGATAGTGGTCTGGCGGAACTTGGGACAGATAACCCACTCCCCCTGTTTTAAGCGATATATATATATATATATATATATATATATATATATATATATATATATATATATATATATATATATAAATCCTCTATTTTTCCTTCTCTCTCTCCTGGTACTGGTGAGATGGGGGCCTACTAAGGAAATATGCCCCTGCATTCTGGCTTCCCGGGATATATTAAATTCAGAAGGAATATGGCTGGATTAAGAGGGACCACCTCAACAATTTTTTGCGTTTCAATGACGAGTTGATGCGAGAAAAACGAGTTGCTGGTGATCACACTGAACCACGAAATGTCTACCATAAAGATAAGTTTGGAACTTGTTTATGGCCCACACCAACGCCAAACATTCTCTCTCAACAGTTGAGTAGTTCCTCTCAGCCTTATTTAACTTGCGGCTTGCATAAGCAACTGGGACTACCTCTCCATGGCGGTGCCTGAGACCTTTGCAATAAAGTCGCACCTATTCCAATATTGCTTGCATCAGTCCTAACTACAAATTCTTGATTTAAGTCTGGCAGTCTCAGAATAGGCCTACTTGTGAGTTTCTGTTTAAGTTCTGCATATGCTTTCTCACAATCTGCTGTCCACTCAACTCTGTCTGGTTTTCCTTTCTTAGTTAAGTCTGTCAATGGAGCACTAAACATGTTAAAATCACGGATATACTTTTGGTAAAACCCGCACAAAGAAACAAAGGATCTCACATCCTTCTTTGGTCGAGGTCTTGGTGCGCTTTGTAACTTTTCCAATTTCTTGGGGTGAGGTGTCATTTTTCCCTGATAAACTGTATGACACAAGAATTCCAATTTCTGGCAACCAATGCTATATTTAGTGGGACGAGCAGTCAATCATGCCTATCTGAGTCTGTCCAACAACATGTCAAGAGATGATATGTGTTCCTCAAATGTCTCTGTTGCTATTAGGATATCATCCATATAGTTAATGATAGCTGAGATGTGTAAAGGATCTAGTAACTTCCTCATCATCCTGGAAAACACACTCGGAGCGTTTTTCAACCCAAAAGGCAATACAATTATTTCATAATTCCCCCCCCCCCCACCCCCCACCCCCCCCCCCCCCCCCCCCCCCCCCCCCCCCCCCCCCCGAAGTGCTAAAGCCCAGTAATGATCTTATTTCAGGCTTGACAGGAATCTGATAGTATCCTTTACACAGATCCACTTTTGATAAATATTTTGCCTTATTTAACCTCGCAAACAGCTGATTCGTATCAGGCAATGGATCTTCTTGGGACTCGGTAACCGCATTACGTATTCTGTAATTGCCAAGATGCAATTTTGAGAAGTTGCTATGGTTGTATGCTCCTGGGTGAGCAACGTTTATTAGGTACATTGTTGTGTCAAACGTGATTGTAATGTAAGTCGAGTTAAATGTTTGTGAGTTGCATGTGATCTTTGCACGAGCAGCTGAACTTTGATTGTTATGACATGTGACTAAAGTAGTAGTTTATTATTGGCTAAAGTTAGCCTGAGGTATGGAAGGTGAAAAGGTTACAAGGTTGTCCAAGGGGAGTTGACAGACCTTGTAGTAGGGAACGGACGTGTCCCGTTGTTGCTCTTGTGTAGAAGAGCTGGTGTTTGTTGTGTGGTTTTAGTTGTTGCTACGATCGATGTTATATATGATCTTGGAAGTTGTCGTAGTCCCAGAAGTGATATTAGTATTATTCTAATACTGGTAGGTTGTCGAGATAGATTGGTAATTTCTTGTTCTTTTTGAGTACCTCATAAATATGGCACATAGGAGTTGTTATTATATTATGTCGAGATTGACACAGTCTTTGAGTTCATTTATTTATTGCTATATACAGTGTGGAAACTTGTCCGCTAGACTACGTTGCCGTTGTTGTTGTTGCTGATTGTGTGAGATGAGTGGTAACAGCGATAGTGTCGCTGCTGTCAGAGACAAAGGTGTGCGTGTAAGCACCTTATTGTCTCGTGACAGTAATCAATACAGAGACGATGCTCACCAGTCGCCTTCCTCAGTAAAACGACAATAGCGCTGTACGGCGATTCTGATTTAGCAAATATGTTTTCCTTCAACAGGTAGTCTATTTCCTCCTTCAAGGTTTGTGCTTTTGCAAAGGGGATAGGATATGTTTTCATGCAGATCGGTGTTAGGTCTAAAATGTTCATGTCATATTTCAGTAGTTAGTACGCCCCGGTTTGTCCGTTTGCACGTCCGCATGTGTTTCTAGTACTTTTAGAACTTACTCCCTCTGCCATTTCGTCAGTTGAGTAGTTACTTTCATTTGCTCGAATGTTTCAGTGGGTCTTAAAGGATACTCGTATGAGGTGAGAGGTTCGCTCTTCATTTCAGTGGCAATGACCAAGGTCATAAGGTGGGCACTTTCAGATGCAGCTCTATCATAATACTTCTTGAATAGGTTAATATGATAGACCTTCTCATACCCTGTCTTGTCTATTTTGTAGTTGGTTCTAGATAGTTTCTCTAGAACAGTATATGGGTCCTGCCATCCGATTTGCAGTTTGTTATTACTGCTGGGTAAAAGAAGAAGCACCTTTTCTCCAACAGCAATTTCTCTATCCCTAGCTCTCTTGTTGAAATATTACCATGTTTCCTTCTGGTTTTTCTTCTTGGTTTTATTCTTACGGTTCTTTCATTTAAGGGGCATCTCTAAAATGGCTATTTCTACAGGTTGTTGTAAGAAGCTCTTTTCGTATAATCGTAGGGCGCATCGATTTGTTTTCTAAAAAAACTACCTGATGTAATGAATTTATATTTTGCATGTAGTCTTATATTGTTTATGACGTTATGAAAACATTTTTTTGCCTACAGAAATTGTATCTAGATTGAGATATCTATTCATCAGGTTATATTAAAATCACACTCCCCTACCGGTATTAAAATGTAGCATGTCAGCAGTACAGTTGTTTTGCACGGGCAATAAATGGTTTTTTAATAGAAAAAAGTATATTTTAATACGAAATCATGACATTTCGTGCACCGCAGTTGTCTGCTGTTAAAAGCTGAAATAGTGCCACATCATTAGTGCAAATCTGTCAGTGGCGTATTGTGAAATTATTGTAAAGTTATAGCTGCATTGTATTATATTGAAACATATTTTTTTTCTTAACATATAGAATAATATTACATTATGAGTTTGAAGTGCAAATTTATAACTATGAAGAAGGTTACTGTAATGCTGTACAGACACTTCTGCAGGGAGGCTAAAAATGGGGAGTTTATATTACGACATCAGTAGACCTGATAGAAGAACACAGGTTGCGCTTGGTATTAACAGAGTTTCTTTTTGTCGATGGATACAACATGATTTCAATTCTGGAAGAAATGTGTAGATCATGTGCTCCGTGAAGAAGAAGAATACTGGCAACGTGATTGATTACAGTTTATCCAGCCATTAACAGTTGTTAATCTAATGGAATCGTCAGATACGGACTGAGATAAATGTAACTTAATTGAGATATCAAAAACATAAAACAATGTAATTATGCTCCTTCAAAACACGAAGAAATCCTGCAGGTATACATGTAAAATTTACCGTGTCGTATACAATATAGTTTTGAATACAGTTTTTTACCCCCACGTTTCAGATTTAAATGTATCACTACTTATAGCTGTTTCCTATGCGGTGAGCAGATATGGATACGCCTCTGATCCTACTTTTGACAATTATGACGTAGTATACTGTAAAATTTAATTTTTAAGCCGTGCTTCTTGTAAGATTCGGAAAAGATCAAAGGAATTTACGGTTGTGAAGAATGCAGAATTGATATTGACTTCACAACAACATATTTGTAACGTCATGGATAATATAAGACTGCACGCAAAATATGAATTCATTACATCAGGTAGTTTTTTAGAAAAATAATATTAAAGTTGAACATCAATTGGTGAACGGACTATAGCATCTATCAGCTAGCATGAAAAAGCCATGAAAAGGACTGCTAGCTCGGTCAGCGTCGATAGATACTAAGTCCTGAAAAGGACTAACATTATCCATCTGCTAGCCTGAAACCCTGACAAGGATTTCCCCTAAAAAGGACTCAGTGTCCGAATAAGAGCCTCTTTTCGCATAATCGTAGGGAGCATCTCCGTCCTCCCAGAATCCTGGATTTATCTAGTCATGTCTTTCTTTCACACATCTTTCAAACTTCATCTGTGGTTGCCTTTTGTTTTGTTTTTATATTTTCGTGGGGGGGGGGGGGGGGGGGGGGGGGGGGGGGACGACGACGACGATACGGCGCAAGTTTGAGTTCAATATTAACTTTAATCCAGTTGAGAGAAATTTAGCACTTTCGTGCAACACATATAGGATTTTTTATTATGGCAGTCACATTAATGATTCTTAGTTACCTGCCTTGGAGTGCTTGGTGGGTTACATATACAAACTCGGCAAGTATTGATTCCATACGCATTGGAGAAAAAGAAAGAAAGTGGGGGCGGTGGGGGGGAACAAAAGTCAGTTCCCACAAATACAACAAGCACGTAAAGACACTGACTGTTAACTAACTTTCTGTATTCGCCACACAACCAGACATTGACATTGGGAACTCTTATCAATGTTCTACTACCACCGAATTGTTATTTCCCTCATACTTTAACGTTAAGATACTTTTATGCGTTTTATCAAGGGACGTAATTTATAGTACAAGGGGAATAATATGTGCGGGAAAGCTAATCATAACTTTAAACAAATTAAACAGTTATTTTATATAACTTTGTTTGTAACACTTCTATAACAAAGAAGTCAATGACAATATATTTCAAATTCCGAAAAGAAAATGTTTCTCTCCTTTGTTGCTATTAAAGAAATATGCAGTTACATTTTATATGTGATAAAAAAATGCACGCAAAGCTCAATACGCGTCAGTAAATGTGTATAACACGAGTTTCTCATAATGCATAAGTAATACAACTAAAGACCATAGCATTTTTGACTGGCACAAAGTGCTGCGTAAACTAAAGTTGAGATGATGTGTTTGACAAGTTCCCTTGTGAGCCCGAAAATGACCAAATGTCCCTACCAACCTTCTCCACCAAACATTATAACATAAGGTGATAAGAGGAGCTTTCATTGCATAGTGACTTGAATGGGCATTAAAATATATCGTTCACCTCATATATAATAGTTTCTCAACCCACACATTTCGTCTCAGTGTTCGGCTCTGAAACATACAGAACAACGAAGACGTTATAATCCGCAGTGGTTGAATCACATGTAATCATACGTTTCCATAAATCATAACCATTGACTAACCATAAATCATAACGCCTTGTCCCTATCTCTTATCATGTGGACAGGACATAGCACTTAAACAAAAGTTGAGGAGATGAAAAACGTGGATTAATTGTGACAAAACGTCTAAACACGCTCTTTTGTGTGATCTCTAACACCTTCAGCTTTTCGGAAGTATTCTTTTTTGTTTCATTTTTCTTACTCATCGCTTTTATTTGACATAAATCATGCCTTTTCATTCGTTATTTTCACTATTTTGCTTTATGCTGGACATAGCATGAGGAAAATCTCTAACTCGCCACTCCCCTATGACAGTATTTGCTACGGAAGTATTTGCTATAGGACTGTCTTTATCTGGTTTACCACTCCACAGACGTATTTACGTTCCGCCAGCTGAACTGTTGTATTATCATAACAATACCAAGTCTTCAGTCCGGTCACCCGCTTATCTCTTTGAATCCGTCCGACCACCCGTGGAAACGTGTCCGTCAAACATTTTACCCCATTAGAAAGCGGCTGATCGTATTGACACAGGCATGTATGAAAGAAGACAACACGGTCTGATCAGACATCTGTCTGGCGGAGGCACGCAGATAAAGAGAATAATTAAGTAATCTGTCGGGATAGATATCTGGGAGGAAGTCATTACGTCAGAAAACACATGGTCACAATATTCTGATAGACAGAGGTGCGCCGGAAGTCTTATGTAACGATTTGACATCACTGTTGTAAGAGGTCAAGCGTGGACATTAAAATTAAATATTTTAAATACGCGTGCGATGAGTAATGATAAACTTCCGCACCCAAACCGTGCTAGATAGATTTGATTGGTTCGCCAGAATCTATAATGAATTGATTGGCACATTCGGCGGAAACACATCTGGGATTTGAAACTAAGGAGTGTGAGATATACTGCAGAAATCAGACACAGAACAGAACAGACTGCATCGCAAGGTCAACTAAACACCTCCTACAAGCCAGGGGAAAGAGGTTATGACTTATCATTCCACAACTATAAGTGTCAGATCGAGTATTGGGCAACTTTTGAATTTACAAGTAAACCCGCAATTTTAATACAAGACTGGAAACTTAGGAATTTTATCACAAGGAGCCAGAGATGAATTTTAACAAGAGTTTTCCCAGGCAGGATTCATAGAACACCAGCCTTCAGAGGAATTAACTTATATTTCTCAGACCCAGTCATATGAGGAGTTATACCAACAGTTTTTCCAGGCAGAATTCATAGAACACCAGCCGTCAGAGGAATGAACTCATTTTTCCCAGACCAAGTCATTAGAGGAATTATGCAAACAGTTTTCACAGGCCAGGAATTTGCAGAACACCAGCAGTCAGAGGAATTAACTCATATTTCCAGACTTAAGTGATTCGAACAGCATCTTGCTAAAGGGTTGTTTGTCCATTCTAAATATGTGCCAGGAAAAGTGTGTGTTCCCAAAATTTTGGGGTAAGTATAAACAATTCATTTACTAATGTAAACTCTACAGGCTTCTTGCTAAGTGGTTATATCTGAGGCTGGCAACCTCACCATATGAAAATAGTATATGCATGAACCAATACTGCAAGAGCTGGTGATTATTTCTGACTAGTCGTGCGGGAAACCCGACAGCAGAGCGACCCTAGACCTCGACGGAAGTAGCGACGAGTAATGAGTGATAATTACACCAATAGTGCCTAAAGTGTAACATATTATCTTGTGAAAATTATGTACCTTTTTAAGTGTAATTCAGGCAAATCATTATTATTGCACTTCAGACGCAATTTCCTAGTTGACACCCAGAAGGATATTGGTGAATTTTCATCATATTTCCTGAGTTACATTGTGTGCTCGGGAATTTTAATTCCTCTGAGAAGTTAACATTGGTGGGTGGAGTGCATGAAAATGGGCCTGTTAGAGTGCGGAGAACAAATTTACACAGTAGAAGGCATTTGTTTCTTTCTATTTGTCGTAGTTCGTGGTTACAAGACATCAGACTTAAGTACAGTCATGCGCCGCTTAACGTCCACGATACGTTTTGGGAAATAGGACGTTATGCGATTTGGACTTTGTGCGAACACCATACTTTATACTTAGCAAAGTGATATGGGATACTGTAGTGTACCTGTATTGACTAAATAGCCAAGATACTGTACACATACAGTACTGTATTTCAGCTAATGTACTGTCTTTAAAAGCCTTAAAACCTGGCATTGACTTGGCCTCCTTATGGATGAAGGTCCTTTCAGGCATTCGTTTTCAGAATAAGGAGGTTTCGTCCATATTAAAAATTTGCTGCGGCAAATAACATCCCTCTACAATTAGTTTATCTTGGGTTTCGACAAAATCTTCTGCTGCCTTAGCATCGGCACTCGCAGAATCATCACTCACTTTCTCATTATTCAGTGAAAATAGGTGTTTGAAGCGCTTGAACCTCTCAGAACTAGCACTGCACTCGATATTGTAGTCTGGTCCTGATTTTTCTTTAAGCACTTCGAACAAGCTTCGTGCCTTAGCAGTGATCGTCAACGTGCTTAGAGGGATTCGCTTCTGTGTTTGGCCCTTAGTCCAGGTCATTAGCAATTTTTCCATATATGATATAGGTCCCTCTCGCATTTTCGTAACCTTTGTAGCTTTCAGTGGAGCCGATCCTTTAACAGCTTGGAGAATTTTTTCTTTGTTCTTAAGGATCGTCGTGACTGTCGTGTGCGACATGCCCAAATCACGAGCTATAGCTAACATTGGTTTTCCACCTTCGTGATTTGTAATTACCTTTTGTTTCACTCGAAATCGATATTTTTCCGTTGTCTCTTGCTGCTGCTATCACTAGAACTGGTTTTGCTGCGCCTTGGGAGCCATGATGCACTTCACGGTAATGTATTGTCGAAAGTTCACATTAAAATAACGATAGTAAGTACAGTACATGACAATCATAGGGAGGTATCGTGGGCGTTTATTATGACTATAAAGACACATGTACTGTATTATAGGTTATATATGTACTGTATTATAGGTTATATACGTACTGTATTATATGTTATATATGTACTGTATTATAGGTTATATATGTACTGTATTATAGGTTATATATGTACTGTATTATAGGTTATATATGTACTGTATTATAGGTTATATATGTACTGCATTATAGGTTATATATGTACTGTATTATAGGTTATATATGTACTGTATTATAGGTTATATATGTACTGTATTATAGGTTATATATGTACTGTATTATAGGTTATATATGTACTGTATTATAGGTTATATATGTACTGTATTATAGGTTATATATGTACTGTATTATAGGTTATATATGTACTGTACCATTATACTCCTGGCATCGCAATCGCTTTGTACTGTATACAAAAGACATGAGATACACGTGTTGCGTGCGGGAAGCTGTTTTTTTCGCTACGTCCGCATCGTCATGTTCTCCGATCGGGATTTCTGAATTTCTGAACTCTGTTATATCCTTTTGTGACCACGGACGTATATGCGGTCGGACGTTGTCATGACTGTACTGAAGTTCCTACGCCACTAGTGTGAGAGAAGAGTATCACCATCAACCGCCTACAGTGGACAAATTGAGTACAGAAGTGAACTCATCACCAAAAAGAAGTGACAGAAACCACAGTTGCAGGATTCATCTGGAGCGAAGTTTTGTGTAACAGGCTACAGCAAAAATCAAAGATATTCTAAAGCCTATTCTAAACATCAGTGAGGAAACTTTAATTTCAATTTTCACCCAATTTTCCATATTTATTTTCCCATGTTACAGACTAATTGGCTATTAAATTTGTTGTATTTTATTTTAAACAACACAATAATAGTTGATTCAGTTTATATGTATGAAAGAAAACGTATGAGCCAGTTTATCTTGATAAATACATATATATATAAATATAGAGCCATTACTTATAAGAGGGCTTTCGTTGGATTACTCCAACTGGGGGCTTGCCGGGCCAAAATCATTGCATAACCCCTTCACAAAAGGCGACGGACCAGATACAACGTTAACAAATTTGCTCAGCCTTAAGCAGCGTTTGTTCTTGACTTCTGGGAAGATCTTGTGAACTCTCCCCTACGGTAGAAGCGCCATTTATCTTATATCTACATCTTTGCCAAGAGTAATCTTGCGGGAAGAGAGATACCTTGGGCGACCTACTTCTAGATACGCTTGAGTTGTGACCATTAGTGGACCACTACTGCAAAGCCAGGAGAGTCAATCCCGTGACAAGGACATACCAGTGAAACAGGAGGTGAAGAAATGATAGAAGTGGACGGGACATATCATTGAAACAAGAAGTGAGAAAATGATGGACGTAGACAGGACATACAGAAAACAACGTAAAAAACAATGACAAAATTTACAGACACGATCACAGCAACTTTCCACAAATGTCCAATGCAGAAGAAACGAAAGATAACCTATAGATTGTAGTCAATCCCTTTTATCTTCCCGTTATTGCTGCTAGACTCACCTTTATTCTTGCGTTTATTATAACTCTGTGCATGCACTATCTTGTTCGTGTTCTATTCTATATTGCTCTTCTCGGTGGCCGCATTATCTTGCTTGTTATTATTCGTATTTATGTTGACTGTCTTGGTACTGCTGTCCTCTTATCATTTTCTTAAATCTCGTATTTCTCGTAATTCTTCTTGTGGCTTTCATCTTTCTTGTTTTGCTAATTCTTGTTTTTTTTTTACTTCTATCAATTCCTCTTCATCTCCTTCAGTTTGCACATATTGATTTTAATACTTTTCGCCGCTTGTCCCTTTTCCTTTTGCTCTGGATCGTCTCTAAACATAATCACAAGTCGTCTCTAAACATAATCACAAGTCGTCTCTAAACATAATCACAAGTCCTGGCGATCTTATAATTATGGCGTCTTTTTTTAAAACTAGGGATCATATTTGATCTGCCAATGTTCTTGTCGGATTTATGTTTTATTTGCTTCGCCCTGGCCTCCAGCTTTATTTATTTATATAAGAGATGATGTCATTAACACAGTCACTATCCAAATGTTTCATTATGTTATAATGATACTAGAAAATAACCCATCAAAGAAATCGGAACGAGCTATGGTGTGGTTTTTTTATGCTTCATGTCTCGAGGACGAATTCTGCCTAGGCCGGTCCCAAGACCGGCTGAAATAGGAGAAGGGCGGCCTGCATATCCGTAAAATGTTGTGAAAGTTGACTTATATCACACTTCCTGCTCACTCTTCCAAATGTCTTCCAAGATTGTGATGCGTGATGCCATATGATGATGGATGGTATCCGCATGTCTGGTTTTGTGTAGTGTGCAGATGTGTTCAGTCAAACAATGTTCATACAAAAATAACAGGGCAATCCACATAGAACGTCAGTAAACTCACGACGTATAAAGTCAATGATTCTTGTAACAGCCGTTGACGTTTTTCTTCATTATTTATTGTGGACGCCACAGTGACAAAATGGTTACGCGAATATGTAGGCACATCAAACAGTCATTATCACAGCAACATTCAATACAGCAATAGACGGTAGACAGCATTACAATGATGAGTCAGATGCATGTTATATTTCATAGTGCTGTAAATGTAGTCAGGTGAAAAACTCCATCCTTTTCTATAACAGCCAGGAGATAACCAGATGTATGAGATCAGTTCACTCTCCTTAGTCTGACTTCAGCAAGACAGACACGTCTGCCGAAGTATAAATAATGTCCTCAAAAATATCCTCTAGATAATAAAGGTTTTCCAAACCTAGTTCATTTAACAAAGTAGCAAGTAATGGTCCTTGGGACCTGCATCAACCGATGCAGTACAATACAGCGACATGTGAGCTGGGAAAACATCTCGTGACGACGACGTTCGAAGACAGGCTATGAATCGAAATCGCTCACGACCCAAAAATCGATAGAGTTAATGAAAAGTCAATTTACCTTGCCTTCAGGAAATACACAGAAATATCACGCCTCCCGACATGTGGGAAACACTAGAGGTATTATCTCGAATAAACGAAATATCCATTAAGAGGACTACACATCCCTGACAGAACAAAAAAAATAGCGGAGATCCCCTCTTCAACGAGGCATCTCTTTCGCCATTCAAATCGCTCACTCCACTAGTGGTGGGCGGAAACCGATCGACCAAAAAACAAGACCAGTCATGCGCAGTCCAGCGCAAAAAGACCACAGCTCAAATCTTAACTGCATTCAATACCAACGCGGGAAGACAAATGCTTACCGAGAAAAGTGACTATAAATTTCAAGCAGTTGTTGCCCTTGCGTTATAAAATAGATATTGTAATAAAACGATGTTGCGAGAATTTATCACGCAACATATCACCACATCCTCCCGATAAAAAAAAATGTGGAACATATTTTTTTTTTTTTTTTTTAATATCAAAGAGCATGCGATAAGCGGCTCAAAACGCACGAATTATGCGCTGATAATTAATTAAATTGCCTAACATGAGGCTAAATATAGAGTGTCTGGTGAGGATATACCTCAACAGAAAAAATAAATATGTCTCAAAAAATATTCAGATCGGGGAGGTGTCACCAACACACATCACGTTAGCATGTAAACACAATATACGTATGCAAGTTACTATAATCATCATTAAACAGCATACTCTAATATTGTCTTTAAAAATGGATGTACAAATCTGATAGGAAAATTTAAATAGTACATTCTTTGACATGTAATGACATAAGTACATAGTAAAGTTAAACTACATGACGATCCAGGACATATGCTCTGGTATTCCGAGGGTAAGTACACAATCTAGAACTCGTCATGCTTGATACTAGTAAGGTAAGTCCTCAGCTCAACAATGACATTCTGAGAAAGTACAAGCATTATAATGCTAATTAATAACTAATATGCTTCATAAGGTACAATACATTATTAATAATTGTGGCTGTTTAGTAAACTACGGCCCTTATATTAACTACTCAGTCCTCCTCTATCATTTTAAAAAACGAACAGAAGAAGATGACAACAAAGCACGATAGTGTGTACATATAAAGTAAGTACAGATGTGCTAATCTATTGTAGAAATATAGGTGTGTTATGACTCTGTAATATATGGAAATATAGGACAGAAGTATTAGTTGGAGTCATGTGGGCATCTAGACAAAATGTCAGCCATCACATTATCCGCACCACGGATAGCTCGTACCGTGAAGTGAAAAGGTTGAAGAGCTATAGCATATCGAGTGGATCTCGAACTCTTCAAATTCTTAGTCTGAATAGCTGTAAGAGCTTTCTGATCAGTCTCTAGAATGAAATGTGCGCCCAGGAGGAATCTTTGTAGCTTTAGAATTGACCAAACCATCGCTAACAACTCACGGTCTAAAACCGAGTAGTTCCTCTCTGCCGCATTTAGTTTTCTAGAAATGAACATAACAGGATGCAGAGTATTTGCATATTCTTGCATCAGTGCTGCTCCAATCCCAGTGGATGAAGCATCACTCCGAAGAACAAAAGTCCTATCAAGAGTAGGTAATCTTAAGATGGGAGGAGAAGAAAATATATTCTTGATTTGGTCTAGTGAAGATTGGCATTCTTCAGACCAAACGGACCAGATTAGGCGAACCTTTCTTCAACAATGTTGAGAGAGGTGCCATGATCGAAGATAAATTTGGAATAAATCTCCCATAAAATTGAATTAAACCTAAGAGACTCCTAACTTGTTTCTTCGTTTTAGGAACAGAGATGTTCAGTTATTTGGAAGTATTGTGGTCTTCTGTCTTCAAGAGACCATGACCAACACGATGACCCAGGAAAGAGATTTCACCAAAACCAACAAAAGCTTTAGAAGGTTTTGCTGTCAAATTATTCTCACGTAGAGTGGACAGAAAGTCATATAACCCTAAATAGTGATCTTCCCAGGTATCACTGAAGAGACAGATGTCATCTAAGTATGCGATGACATCCGAACGATGTGACAGAATTCGACGCATCATGCGAACGAAAGTGGCAGGGGCGTTCATGAGACCAAAAGGCATAACATTCCATTGAAATAGACCCCTAGGTGTAGAAAAAGCAGTAAGAGGTTTGGCATGCTCTGCTAAAGGCCCTTGCCAATAACCTTTAGACAAGTCAAGTTTAGTGAAGAATCTAGAATTAGAAAGTCTAATCAGTAGATCTTCTAACAAAGGCATCGGTTCAGCATCGAACTTTGTGACCTGATTCAATTTGCGATAATCAACGCAAATTCGTATGTTCTTATCCTTCTTCCGGACAATAACCATGGAAGAAGAATATGGTGAAGTCGATGGTTCAATTATATTTAATTGAATCATTTCATCCAATTCCTTTTCCACCTGCGACTGAAAGTGTATAGGAATAGGATAGGCCTAACCCTAATTGGATTATTGTCGGTAAGAATTATGTCATGTTCTATGACATCTGTGTGTCCAGGAATGTCAGTGAGAACATCCTGAAATGTTTGTAACATCGACGAGACTTGTCGATGTTCGTCACCAGAAAGATTAGGAGAAACAGAAACGTTTTTTCCAAGATTCCGTGGAATGTAATGGAACCACTGGAATGGGAAGATTAACATCAGAGAAGGTAGATTCCTCATCCTGTATGACAGACAGGGATGAATAATGACCGTGAGGTACAGGAGCATCATCCGTTGCCTGGAAAATAGGCAGCAAATAGTCCGGACGTTCGTGAAATTCCGAAAGCATGTTTATGTGGAAAGTTTTATGCTTTCCATCAATATCGACCACATAGTCAACATCGGAAATCCGAGAGACTATTGCATACGGACCTTTCCATGCAATAAGAAGTCTATTTTCCCTACTGGGGAGTAGGACGAATGCTTTGTCACCTGGACAAAGTTGTCGTAGACATCTATTCTTGTTAGCAAACTGTCTTGCCTTCTCTTTAGCAATTTCTGATGAAGCAGTTGCTAGCTTACATGCCTCAATGATCTTTTGTCTAAGAGCAATGTCATACTCATATGAGGATTGAGTTTCATCGCTAATATCATCGGCAGTGATGAGATCGTGTAATAAAGACATAGGGCCGCGTGGACGCGCGCCAAAGACAAGTTCGAAGGGAGAAAATCCTGTGTGTTCATTAGGGACTTCTCTATAGGCAAAGAGAGCCGCGGGTAAAACCCTGTCCCAATCTTGAGGATGATCTTCAGTTATCTTACCAAGCAAAGTCTTGAGCGTTCTATTCAGACGCTGAACTAACCCATTAGACATAGGATGGTAGATACTACTGAGAGATCGTTCAATATGTAAGGTAGACATTACCTGTGACATAGTGTCAGATATGAGTTGAGTGCCATGGTCTGACAATATTTCTCTGGGGAACCCCAAGCGAGAAAATATCAACCAAAGAGCATCTGCGATATCTGTAGTAGATATGCTCTTAAGAGGAATAGCCTCTGGCCAACGTGTGCACATATCGACACATGTAAGGATAAACTGATGTCCTCTGGCCGACTTGACCTTAAAAGGGCCCATAATATCTATGGCCATTTTCTGAAACGGCCGAATAGGAATGTCAGCAGCCTGGATAGGCGCAGCATGTCGTGGTCCTCTAGATTTGACCTCCTGACATACCTTGCATGATCGGCAGTAAATACGAATGTCCTTATTGACAAAAGGCCAAAAGAAAGCCGCAAGGACTCTCGACTTCGTACGGGAAAAACCCATATGTCCAGCACATTGCGAGTCATGAGCATGTTGTAATATTTGCACTCTCATGCTCTTGGGAACAAGAATTTGCGAATGTGCCGACGTAGTCGAATCTTGTACCATACGTACAAGTACGCCGTTTCTCATTGCAATCCAAGATTTTCTATTTGTATCCTGATTCGGATCACCTTTCTTCGCAAGAACGAAGAATTTTTTTAAAGAAGGATCTTCTTCTTGCAATTTTATGAAAGAGTCACGAGTGATTACTAAGTGACTATCTTGGCTATCAACTTCATTATCACTATTCAGTGAAGTTTCGGGTGTTTGTAGAGCTTGTGCTCTTGTAACTACTGCATTTGTAGCTTGCATGTTATTATCTTCCCAAGCAGCAATCTGCTGTGGAGTACACTCCCTAACTCCGTGAATACGACCAATAATAAGGTCCGCAATAGGATTAGGTAAGAGACAAGCATGCACATCTCCAGTAAAGAAAGGAGTGGCAATGCGAATTACAGCAGTAGGATATTTTTCTAGGGTGCCGCCAAATGTGACACATTTAATAACCCTTCCTGTAGCACAAGATGGATCTACAAGCGATTGTCTAACACCAATAGTGGTGCATCCGGAATCGAAAAGTAGTGAGACCGGAGTATCATTAACAAGACCCTTATGTAGAATTAAAGAACCCCTCCCGTCATGCGCAACAGCAGCAGGAAGAGCGGGAAGTGGGTGACCACAACTGAAAGTAGTTATGGTACCCGGTTCGAATAAAGTACTGCATTGGGGGCATTTGTTTGCTCTCTCAAAGTCAAAAGCAGAACTAGTGACAGCGTCAAAGTTTTTACTATCAACAACATGATTACAGGCTCCCTCAGTTTCCTGTTGTACAGCATTAGCCTGCTGATATCTCTTTTTTTTGTGTTGAGATCTACCCCGACTATTATTAACTCTGAAGTTATCAGAGTTATTATTATCACTGCAGTTATTATTGTCTCTATTGTAATTGTTATCCTGGTTCGAATTCCAGTTTCCTCGATTACTATCATGTTCACATTGATGCGAACATCTATTTGTTTGGTTCTGAGGTCTTCGGCAGGAATAACCTCTATTACCATATCCTCTTTTGAAATGCCTATAATTATTAGGGTGATAGTAACGACCACTATCAGGTTGTCTCCAATTCTTCGAAGAAGAATCACCATGAAATTGATTTCCATGATTTTGACAGAAATTACCGCTGCCCTTTCTATCAAAATTTTGTTGGGATCTACGAGCAAAGTTTTGGCCATACGGAGCTGCCGAAGCAACTGGTAAACCTTCTTTCACCTTAGAGTTACCCATGGTTATGTGTGGGTGCGCAGTTACGTATTGGCAACAGAAATCTTCCATTTCTTTTATTGTTTTAGGTTTACGTTCATGAAGGAAAGCAAGGAAAGACTCATTGACAGACGACATGACTTTGTCTCTTAAGTATTAAGTCCATAAGTCCTTCATAAGTTTTTTCCGTCTTAGATAGTTCAACCCATCGTGAGAAAGTAATGCGTATTCTTGCAATAAACTCGGAGAATTCAACTCCATTTTCAGGTAACATGTTTTTAAATTGTAGACGATAACCGTCTTCGTTAAGCTGATATTTCTTTAACAAAGCGGCCCTGACAACCTCATAATTGTTCTTGTCAGGTTCATCCACCATATTTAATATACTTAGAGCTTTACCTGTCAGTATCCCTGATAACTGATAAACATATTTTGCTTTGTCTATGTTATGAGCTGTACATGCTTGTTCAAATCTGTCCAGATAGAACATTATGTCATCACTGGAAGGACTAAATGTTGGTAACTTAATCTTAAAAGTATCATTATAGCCTTACCAGAAGATGAACCCTTGTTTGAATCATTACCATTACTCATGCTCGTCAATTTCAATTTTTCCAACTCTAAAGCTAAGACCTTTTCTTCATGTTCCATTTTTGCTTTCTCTTTCCTCTCATCAGACTCTCTCTGTAATCTTCTTTCTTCAGCCTGAGCCTCTTTTTGAAGTCTTTCATTTTCAGCTTCTTTTTCTAGTCTTTTATTTTCAGCCTCTTTTTCAAGTCTTTTATTTTCAGCCTCTTTTTCAAGTCTTTTATTCTCAGCCTCTTTTTCAAGTCTTTTATTTTCAGCTTCCAGCTGTAGCTGGAGTTTTCTCTCCTCAGCTTCTGATTCCCTTTTTTGTTTTTCCATTTCCATTTGGAATCTTTTTTCATCCACCTGCATCTGCAGTTTCTTTTGTTCAGCTTCCATATGCAGTTTCTTTTGTTCAGCTTCCATTGCTTTATCATATCGAGCAGTTGCAAATTCTTCTAACTTATCACCAGTCTTCCCAAGCAATTTACCCTGCTCAATAAAGTGCTCAAATGTAGACATGTTGTCTAACATATGAGTCCAAAACCTGAAATAATTAACTAATTTATTTCAAACCTAAGTGTAACAAGTCTTAATTAAGCACTTGTATATTCACATCACCTTATATTATCCCAGTCTCTGTGGGAAACAAGTCTCCAATCAAAGAACTTGTATATGAAATATCAGCACTCAATTCTTGATCATAAGTGCACTTCTCATTCAATAGTGCACGACACAATTCATCATTCATTTATCATCAGTGTAGTAGTAACAGTGCATTAGCATAGCCCATTAACTAATTACTAAAACTGTAAACAATGACTATGTAAACACATGCAGAATGTAAACATTGAAAATGTAAACAATACAAACAATGTAAACAATAACAATGTAAACAATAACAAAGATCAGCAACAATACAAAAACGTTCACAGAAATCAACTAAAAATAAAGCAGAAATTAATGAAATATCACAAAAAATGTGACGATATCTGCGCTATAATTAAACCAAATACATGACACCACAGTGTATAAACAAAAATGTTGTATGAAACTAAATTATAGACAAGAGTAGGCTAACAAATACAAACAAATCAAAACAAAACTAAAGAATGCGAAATAATAACGAAAACAATATTAAAACATGTCATCACAGCTAACATAAATAGCAACAGAAGTCGCTTAGCAAATTCCAGTATCGGAAATTTGCAAACCCTACAGAAAACGCTCACAATAGACGACCTCTATGACGTGGCATAATCTAACGGAGACACCACCCAACCGAGAACCCGCTGAAATATAAACATATAAATCTACGAAAAAAATAGAAACATAACACATATAGAATGAGCTGATACACAGAAGACTCAGCAGAAGTATAAGGGCACAGTTTACATACAAACAGGCCACTTAACTTATAGGCTTCCAATCGTCGAACAGCAGATAAAACGGATGTCAATCAACGTCCTAAAGAGCGAAGCTCCAACGATGATGGCACATCTGAACTGCTTCCACTGCTAACACGATGGTACAAGAGCTTCTGAAATACTGTGTGTTGAGTTGTTTCGGCACTTGACCTTCTAATCCAAAAGTAAGTTGATGGAAATCGGTACTTGGCCTTCTTCAGAAAACAACCCGTTTCAACCGGCACTTGACCTTCACAAAAACGACAGCACTGGAACCTTGACAGCAGCAACTTGCTTGACTTGCGTAAAAGATAACAGCAGCCCGAGTTATCCGGCAACATGTAACAACGCCGGGTACTGTCAAATTCTTGTTTCCGTCAAAAAGTTGAAATTTTGACTTTTACCGGGCAACGCCGCGTACTTTGAAAATTTTGAAGATGTTGACTGTATTGAAGAATGTTAATTTCTTGAAGGATGCTGATGAATTCTTGTTGAAAATGAAGTGGGTAAGGGACCCCGTGTTTGCTGGTACCAGAATCAAACCAGCTTATGGCCACCAAATGATGCGTGATGCCATATGATGATGGATGGTATCCGCATGTCTGGTTTTGTGTAGTGTGCAGATGTGTTCAGTCAAACAATGTTCATACAAAAATAACAGGGCAATCCACATAGGACGTCAGTAAACTCACGACGTATAAAGTCAATGATTCTTGTAACAGCCGTTGACGTTTTTCTTCATTATTTATTGTGGACGCCACAGTGACAAAATGGTTACGCGAATATGTAGGCACATCAAACAGTCATTATCACAGCAACATTCAATACAGCAATAGACGGTAGACAGCATTACAATGATGAGTCAGATGCATGTTATATTTCATAGTGCTGTAAATGTAGTCAGGTGAAAAACTCCATCCTTTTCTATAACAGCCAGGAGATAACCAGATGTATGAGATCAGTTCACTCTCCTTAGTCTGACTTCAGCAAGACAGACACGTCTGCCGAAGTATAAATAATGTCTCATCAAAAATATCCTCTAGATAATAAAGGTTTTCCAAACCTAGTTCATTTAACAAAGTAGCAAGTAATGGTCCTTGGTACATGCATCAACCGATGCAGTACAATACAGCGACATGTGAGCTGGGAAAACATCTCGTGACGACGACTTTCGAAGACAGGCTATGAATCGAAATCGCTCACGACCCAAAATCGATAGAGTTAATGAAAAGTCAATTTACCTTGCCTTCAGGAAATACACAGAAATATCACGCCTCCCGACATGTGGGAAACACTAGAGGTATTATCTCGAATAAACGAAATATCCATTAAGAGGACTACACATCCCTGACAGAACAAAAAAAATAGCGGAGATCCCCTCTTCAACGAGGCATCTCTTTCGCCATTCAAATCGCTCACCACTAGTGGTGGGCGGAAACCGATCGACCAAAAAACAAGACCAGTCATGCGCAGTCCAGCGCAAAAAGACCACAGCTCAAAACTTAACTGCATTCAATACCAACGCGGGAAGACAAATGCTTACCGAGAAAAGTGACTATAAATTTCAAGCAGTTGTTGCCCTTGCGTTATAAAATAGATATTGTAATAAAACGATGTTGCGAGAATTTATCACGCAACAATTGCGTTTATCTATAATCACCTGTCCCAAACAGTCGAATCGGAAGTGATTATGCAATCTTAAGCAAACACTTCATGCTCTCATCTAACTGGAGCCAATGTGGTATTAACACGTTTAGTGATTCAATTAATCTCTCAGGGATGGGCGATATCCTTGCATTGGACATACGAAATGAAGTGTTACAAATAGAAACAAAGACTCTAGTACGGAGTTCAGTGCGGCGAAAATGAGAAATAATAGAAAGGGTGCTGGGGGGAAAGGAGGAAAACGGAAGAAAAATTTAACGTTCCAATTTCGTGACACGAGGGCAAAAAGCATCGAGAGCTGTCACCTAAGGGGCGCATTCCCGTGGTCAGTTATGACTGAAGGTGCTATTATTATTGTTATATTATTATAATAAAACAAAAAATTTAAAAAGCTCATACGTTATTTACATGTGTTGCTAGATGTGGCGAGTTTGACAATAACCGTTGATTTTTTTTATTGATAAACAAGACTGGTTTCCTTTTTAGTTCAAGGATAAACTGACATTCTACATGATTTTTAACATTTTCATGTTCTGCTCTACTTCTACGTTTATTCTACATTTAATTTACATTTATTTGCAGTTGTGGTCTGTAGTGTTTGATGAATAGGAGAAGATTTGTGGGATAGGGACACCCTGTATCAGGCGTCATGAACGTGTAACAGTTTTCAGATCACCAGAGCTGATTGATCGCAGAAGGTAAAGGCTGGAGATCAAAACATACTTGGGATATATCATGTGAGAGACGGTATTTGAATGATGACCTCATCAAAAATATAAACCATGAAGTTTAGAGTTCCACATTCATTTATCTTCTTCTCTACTTTACATCCTCATGCCCCAGCTGTTACAACTCCTATCAAGTTTTCTTCACCTTTTTGTACATATTTCCAGTATGCATTTCACTGACTGTATATTATTGTAACTTCGTGTTCATAGTTTTCTGAACACATTAGACAGAGATTGGAATATTACACGAGTTTGTTATTACTTTGAGGTGTTTAAAGATGAAGCACGTACCATTTGTAGTGTTCTAACCTTAGACGTACGAGGCAATATTTAGAGTTTGCTCCTTCCAAATGTTTTTTGCGTCTGTCTCTATTTTCGTGTGTCTGCCTCTGTTTCTGTGTATCTGCCTCTATTTTTTATATTTTCCTATATTTTTATGTCATTGTCTGTTATTTTTTGTCTGCATCTATTTTTTTTAATCTACCAGTTTTTTTTTTTTCGTCTGCCTCTATTTTGGGTCAGTGTGTATTTTAGGGATTTCTTCTATTTTTAGTGTCTGTCTCTAATTTATTTCAGTCAGTCTTTTTTTTGTGTCTGCTTCTGTTTCTTTATTTCATTTCATTCATTCATAACCCTCCACTCCCAAAGGAGCATAGGCTTTCAACAAACACATGCCATGTCCTCCTGTCACGTGCCATCATCTCAAGTTCTTTCCACGTTCTCCTCATCATTTTCACCTCTGTTTCCAACTCTCTTCTCCATGTGCTTCTTGGTCTAGCTCTGCTTCTTTTGCCCTGGGGATTCCAGAACAAGGACTGCTTTGTAATGCTATCAGTAGGTTTCCTCAGTGTGTGTCCTATTCATCGCCATCGTCTTCTTCTCATCTCTTGTTCCACTGGCACTTGTCTAGTTATTTTCATCAGTTCCACGTTGGTAACCTCGTCATACCATTTTAATCCCTCTATTCTACGCAAGCACCCATTTATGAAAGTCTGTAGCTTTTTGGTTGTTGTCTTTGTTGTTCTCCATGTCTCAGAGCCATACAATAGGACCGACTTCACATTTGAGTTGAAGATTCTTATTTTCGTGTTGGATCCCATTTCTCTTGATCTCCATATATTTCCCAATGCAATGAAAGCTCCTCTTGCTTTTTGTATTCTTATTTTGATATCACTGTCTGTCCCCCCAACTTTGTCTATATTGCTGCCAAGATATGAGTATGATTCTACATCTTGTATTGGTGCTTCTTCAAGTTCAATCCTGTTATCATTACCTGTATTTATTCTCATTATCTTTGTCTTTTCCCTGTGTATTTTCAGACACAATTGCTGTGACCTCTAATCGAGTGTTTTCAATTTGTCCTGCATCTGATTACGGTTAAGGGACAGAAGAGATAAGTCATCAGCAAAATCCAGATCATCCAACTGCTTAGTCAGAATCCACTGGATTCCATTTCTGTTGTGTGTTGTCGATGTTCTCATAACCCAGTCTATTGCTAGTAAGAAAAGAAATAGAGACAAGAGGCACCCCTGTCACACTCCTGTTCTTATCCTAAACGGTTCTGTAAGCTGTCCTTCATGAAGAACTCTGCATGTCATGTCTTCATATGTTTTCTTTATTAAATTAATGATCTTCAGGGGAACTCCATAATGCCTCATCAATTTCCAAAGTGATTCTCTGTCTACACTGTCAAATGCCTTTTCGTAGTCCACAAATCCGATGTATAGTGGTGAATTCCATTCCACACTTTGTTCAACTATTATTCTCAAAGTGGCTATATGTTTCTTTATATCTGCGTTTATTTTTTATATGTGCCTCTAATTCTTTATATCTACATCGGTTTCTTTATATATCTGCCTCTGTGTCTTTAGATCTGCCTCTGTTTCTTTATATCGGCCCCTGTTTCTTTATATCTGCCTCTGTTTCTTTATATCTGCCTCTGTTTCTTTATATATGTCTTTATTTTTGTGTCTGCCCATTTTCTTTATATCTGCCACTGTTTCTTTATATCTGCCTCTCTTTCTTTATATATGCCTGTTTCTTTATGTCTGCCTCTGTTTTAGTGTCTGCCTCTGTTTTTTTATTCTGCCTCTATTTTTTTGTCAGTTTGTATTTTATGGGTTGCCTCTATAATATTGTGTCTGCCTCTACTGTTTGGGTCTGGTTCTATTTTACTGTATAACGTCATCAGACTTAACGGTCTTTTAATTTTGGACATGCGCCCTAATATAACTGACTAGGTTGAACGGGACACGCTTCGCCAATTTTTTTTTTTTTTTTAAATGAAACGAATGCCTAGCAACGCTGTTAACTCGCTTCCAGGATATGTGGATTCTAGTCACTAACTCTCCTTTTAAAGCTGTAGAGAATTGATAGAACTGATATTATTTGAACAACATTACACAAAACTTGGCCATGATAACGTGTAGGGACAGGGCGTTAGGATTTATAGTTAGTCTATAACGCGACGCACTAAAGACAACTTATCAATGGAAACGTACGGTTACGTGTGATTCAACCACTGCTGATTATAACGTTTTCGTGGTTCTCTATGTTTCAGAGCCATACAATGAGACTAAATGTGTGGGTTGAGAAACTATTATATATGAGATGGACTCGATATATTTTAAAGCTCGTTCACGTCACTACGCAATGAAAGCTCCTCTTATCACCTCATGTTATAATGTTTGGTGGGGAAGTTTGGTAGTGACTTATGGTCATTTTCGGGCTTACAAGGGTACTTGTCAAATATATCGTCTCAACTTTCGTTTAGGCAGCACTTTGTGCCGGCCAAAAATACAATATTGGAGGATTGGAGTTTATGTGCATTAAGAGAAGTTCGTGTTATACGTATTTACTGACGTGTATTGAGCCTAGCGTGCATTTATTTATCCCATTAAAAATATAACTGTATATTTCTATAATAGCAACAAACGGCAGAAACATTTTCTTCGGAATTTTAAAAATATTGTATGTGTCTTCTTTGCGAAAAAAGTGTTACAAACAAAATTATATGAAATAACTATTTAATTTTTTTTTTTAAATATGACTAGCATTTCGGCACATATTATTCCCCTTGTAGTAAAAATTACGTCCCTTAGATAAAACGCATAAATGTATCTTAACGTTTAAGTATGAGAAAAATTACAATGCGATGGTAGAGGAACATTGATAAGAGTTCCCAATGTCAATATCTGGTTGTGAAGCGAATGCAGAAAGTTAGTTAAAAGTCAGTGTCTTTACGTGCTGGTTGTATATTTGGGAACTGACTTTTGTCAAGAGCCCCCCCTCCCCCCCCCCTCCCCCCAACTTCCTTTCTTTTTCTCCAATGCGTATGGAATCAATACTTGCCGAGTTTGTATATGTAACCCGCCAAGCACTCCAAGGCAGGTGACTAACAAGCATTAATGTGACTGCCATAATAAAAAAAAAATAGCCTATACGTGTTGCATGAAAGTGATAATGTCTCTCAACTGGATAACTTATATTGAATCCAGGCTTGCGCCGTAGGCCCCCCCCCCCCCTCGCCCCCCCCCCCCTCCTCTCCTCCAACCCCAATATTTAAAAAAAAAGGCAACCACAGATGAAGTTTTAAAGATGTGTGCAATAGAGACATGAATAGATAAATACAGGATTCTGGGAGGACAGAGATGCTGATCGCAGCAAGTCGAGATGCTCCCTACGATTATGCGAAAACACCCAGTGGAAATATCCATTTTAGAGATGCCCCCTTGTGGTGGGTTTGATGTTATAAGTATTAGTTATTGTTATTATTTGTCTACAGAGTGAGGTCAAGCTATGTAGGTCCCTGATTATAATGATGGAACAATGATGTACTGTCAGAGTACCTATCTGCTACACCCGGTGATCTCACTCTGCGAATATTTTACCTATTTATTTCATTTGACTAGTGTCTAGGTGAATGAATGTATGATATAATGTTTATAACATACATACACAACTGTAACTTAAGATAAGAAACTCAAGTAAAACAATTGCTAACTTTTTTGAAATTAATCTTTTGTACAATTCTATTCTCCTGCTCCTCAAATTCTTTTGGAACAGGAGGAAAATTCAAAACAATTAATAAAGGTAGTTTTATCTATCAGTATGTATGTACAGTTAATTAAATAGGCAGGACTTCTTGTCCATACTAAGAGTTTAATACACAAATTCTTATAATGTATCCCTTTTCTGACTAACTGATGTCTTATACTCTATCATTAGTAGGAGAGACTGATATTATCATCATGTCACTCGAAATGTACTAATGAAATAAGTGTGGAGAATAATTTAGAATAATAAGTCATAAGCCCAAACACCAGGGCTTAACTTCTGGTCTTGTAGAAATTGGAAGTCGTCCTGATGATACTGCCCACTTTTCTTCACAAGAGGGTCTCCTGGAGTAAATACGAAACTCGCTGAAATTACTGCCCACTCTTCTACACAAGAGGGTCTCCTAGGAACATCTGATATCTGGTTGCGTCAAAACATACACCAGACAGAATGCCTAGTGTTCAGCCTCTCCAGTTATATTTCACTGGAAAATAGGCGATTCAACCCTGCAACAATGAAGTAATGCCTTCCTAAATATATTTTATAAATATATCTCCACCTTTAACAGTTTCATCATCATCATCAGTTGCCATCTCAACAACGAAGGTTGGCTGTAATGGATCTCCAACGTCTTCTGTCTCTTGTCTTGATGGTGCACTCTGATAGACTCTTTCCTGTCCATCTCTTGATGTTGTCTTCCCACTTATAGCGCTGTCTTCCCCTTGCACGTTTCCCTTCAACTCTCCCTTCTGTTATGGTCTTCAGCAAGGTGTTATGCCTTTTTATGTGGCTAAAGTATTTTAGCTGTCGAACTTTGACCTCCCTCATTAGTTCTCTTTTCATACCTAGATTTTCTAGGACCTCCTTATTTGTTTTCATCTCTTTCCATGAGATACGCCCCATTCTTCTATATATCCACATTTCAAGAGCCTCAATTCTTTCTTCCAACTGCTTATTCATCGACCATGTTTCTGCACCATACAGAAATGCAGAATATATATAACACTTTATGATTCTCAGTTTTAATTTGTGAGATAACCGTTTGGATGTCAGTATATGTTTCATGTTGTTGAATGTAGCTTTGGCAATTGCTATTCTCTTCTTGATTTCTGTTTCACATCTGCCATCTTCTGTTATTATATGACCGAGATATACGTAGCTCTTGACTTGTTCCAGGATTTCCCCATTTACGCTTTTCTTTAATGTGGGTTTTTCGTCTGTTTTGCTAATTATCATAGTTTTTGTTTTCTCAATATTAATGTCGAGTCCATATTCATGACTTATACTGTTCACTTGCTTCACTAGTTCTTGTAACTCCTGTTCGCTTTCAGCTAACAACACGGTATCATCTGCATATCTAAGGTTGTTTATTGACCTTCCACTGATGTTCAGTCCTGGTATTTCCTGTATCTGTTTGAAAATTTTTTCGGTGTATAAATTAAATAGGCAGGGGGACAGTTTACACATCATCACACATTTCTTGTGATCAGCAACCATTGCTAATCCATAGCTTCAGTCTCTAACTTTATGTGACTGCATCACCCTCAATAGGTATCTGCTCTTCAGTTAGGGATACAATCATCTTTTTGTTGCTTTCTGACTATTAATTTATTTTCTTTTTAAGAATAACATCATATGCTTTGTCCAAAAGTTTTTGGAACGCTGTGTTCTGCAAAATATTGCCAGTAGCGTTCTGGTCTTACAAGTTAATTCAATGTTATATCAATTATCAAATACAATTTCTCTTTTAACTGCTTCCCCAATCTACCTTATGCATGCATTTGCTCCATAGGCTATCATATGCTTCCAAAATGGCTAAGTCGTACCACCTAAGGTTTTTGTTATGCTAAATAATTGTAATAAATTATTTCTTACCGCAACATCAATGAAATAATACACAAGGAAATAGATTGGCTAGCAATCTTTGGCACAAATTTAGATTGCCGTCGTGTCCAGACTGCAGAAACTTTTCTTGTAATACTGCACTTCTGGTGTCAACCTTTCACTTGATATTATATTTGATCAAATGGCGCTCTAAGCTTGGACCCTATCACTATTATTAATCTACTTGACCAATGGAAACTGTTCATCCGAAATTGACTCTCTTTTTTGAAAAACCCCACCTTGTTTTATCAATACGTTTGTTTGTCTGATCCTACTATTAATATGTAGAAAAAAAAATGTTCGCGTGGCTAACACATCTGCAGTTTTTTTCCCCCCGTCTTTTCTAACTTCTCTTTTTGCAGCTAGTCTCTTTTCCTCTGCTTCCAACTTTTTCTCTTCATACTGGAGCCTTTTAATCTCTGCCTCCCTATCTGCCTCCAATGCCCTAGCCTCCTTGTCAGCCTCAATCTGCAACCTCTTAATTTCTTTGTCATCCTCAATTTGTAACTGTAATTTTCTTTCTTCTGCTATCTTCCTATCCTCCCTTTCAATATACTTGTCGCATTCTGAAGTTACATATTGGATCAAAGCTTGACCCTCCATATTCTATTCTTTCGCAGTCTGCACAGCAGCAGATCGAAACTTTGCCAGATCAGCCATTTTGTACTATGCAACCTTTAAAATTTCTAACTATACAAATTTCTAATTATGGCTAACAATTTCTAATGATAACCAAGAACAACCACAGGCACTGATAGCTCAATTACTATTTTATTTCCACAAAAGGAATACTTTTAGTTTTATACTTTCTGAGATTCCTAATATAATTGATAATATTTTAAGAATTTAAAATCTCAGAAGTGAACTACCCAATATAGCTGGTATTATGAGAAATTCAATACCCAAGAGCGAGACCCCAATATATGTGGTGGGTTTTGATGTTATAAATTGTTGTTATGTATTATTATTGTATTAAATGAGAACAGCTATGAAGGTCCCTGAATTTAACAAATAGTATTTTAAACTTTCCAGAGTACCTTTCCGCTACCACCCATTTGATTCCATTTAAAATTAATCTATATTATTATATAAAATGACTTCGTGTAGTGTCTAGGGTTATGAATGTGGAGTGTAATGTGCAATAACCAACAAATATACAAACAAATAGTTTATTATCCACAACCACCAACAGTACTACAACAATAACATACCAACGACACTTTAAAAGGCTATCTTATTTAAGACAGTGGTTGAAATTTGTGTAAATAAATTTTGTACAATTTATTATCCTGATTCTAATTTATTTTGAACCAGGACTGACAATCAAAAGGGAAATCAAAAGAATCATTTACAACATTCCAATAACACAGTGGATCTTCTGTCCATACATACAATATTATTATAATATAAGTGTGTGGTTATATTCTTCTACTTTGAGGTAATACTGGTATTACACCATAAGTTGTTGGTTATAATCACTCCCTTTAAGTTAAGTCTGTTTTCGTTTGTCACTTGTGGAAATATTAATATTAGGCACAGTTTTCTTTAATGTCACTTTCTAGTCTGTTAAGTTCTTTTAGTTGAGCTTCCAGGTGCCGAACAAGAACTTATCTTGGCAGGAGAATACAGGTAGAACGTTTCCTCTGCTTGCTTGACAATTTTTTCCACCTTTTTGATAGGCAATGGCCACTAGCATGGGCTCGAAGTATACAGATAGAGTCCTGAATCGAGCAGTTCTCAAGCGTTTGGTACTACTTTAACGTCAGTCCCCAGGACCCTGAAATGTGAAGGTTATGCATCCTTCTTTATACCTAGTATACGGGACCCAAAGATGCAGCAATAGTGAATGTAGTCAGCGACCCATAGCTTGACTCCTTGCATCAGTGTCAGCGAACCAGAGCTGACTAAAACCGTACTCCACCTCCACGTGGTGGTCCTGGAAACAGTCTGCAGCAGTGCAGTCTGGCTGAGCGAGTATGGATCGCAATGGGAAGGCAAGCCCGGTCCCTAAAAAATGCCGTGCTGAAGTCGGATGTGTCGACCGAAAGGTGTAGATATCACAGCTACGGCGTAAACAGACACAACGCAACCACCGTCTTATTCAGGGCGAACGAGGAAGAAGAAGAAGAAGATACCTAGTATACTATACTATTCCAAATTTAAGTACAGGTACATTACAAACAAACGAAAAGGGTCATAGCTTTATACCAACCCATGCCACCATTATCTTTTGATGTGACAATGTACACCAGTATTCCTCTCCCCTAATAGTTACAACGCCACTGCAATTCCAGCTGTCATCTTTCCATATAATATGATAGGTGTTATGCTCCTTGATGACAATCATACATATTTTCTTGTAGTTTTACACCTCTCTGACAGTCTAACACATGGTGGATTAATCTCTAGGCTCTGCCTAAAATTGCTACAGGCCTACTTACTTATTGTCGTACATTATTATCTCACATTCAATTTTTATTTCAAATACATGTTAATAAAGTCAATCTTACCACATTTATTCAATGAAATACACAGTGAACGATGACTGGCACACTGTCGATCTGCCGTTCTGTCCAGGCTTTTGAGAAATATGGTTTTCACTGCACAAGCCTGATCTCATCGCTATGTGTCAAAATTGTGTTAGAAATGGCGTCCCCAACTAATGCTTTTTCCCCAATATCAACTACTCAGGCCAATGATTACCCTTATTTCAGTTGTAAACAAAGTCATTCAAAAATACAATTCAATTCTCCACTACGCCACTCGGGTGATATATGTTTAGTACGAGGTCGGCCAATGATATTTCGTCTCACTTCAAATTCCACCCAATCCCCTTCCTCGTACCATCTTAGCCTAGCTTTCACCTAATTTTTTCCCAAAAAAATATGCGATCCAATCTAAGCAGATATGACTTGACCTGACAGTATCTCTGATCTCTATGTATTGTTTTATCAATATTTGATTATTTAATGGACTATTTAGATAACTAACATTATATTCTTGGTCAGCAAGTCTTCAGGTACACGAATATACGATTTTTATGGAGCTATGTGGCTTGGTTCAAAAATTTTTTTTTTCTATGTTAGTTTCAAGCTAAATACGAGAGCTTATGTCATTCACAATAAGAGCTAAACGTGTTTCCATGACCGTAGTGTCCACATTTCTAACTTTTTCATCGTATTGGGGGAAACGCGCCTAGGGCAAAGCGTGCAAGTCGGTTGTAGTGTTAGAACCAATTTGAGACGTGATTTAAGTGTTTTATCTAGCCTTGCCTCTCCTTTCCCCAAATGCAGTTAGGCAAATTTTTCTTAGAACTAGGAAAAGTGGGGCGTTTATGTCAAGGACGAATTTGAAAGATAGGGTACCGTTTTGTTCGGCTTATGCGTTAGCAAATAATTAGCTGAAGGCGTAGGCGACAACCTACGATTCTCGCCGAAAATTTTTAGTACTATCTTATCTTTGCCTTTATGCACATACTGTTATATTCTAATTTAGATATTGTATTTAGAAGCTAACCACACAGACAAACAAACAGCAAACCTGTCCTCCAGTAATTTATGCACCTTTCGTGTTGTGAGTGTGTTGAAGTCACCTTCTTTCAGGATTGCTTTTATTTCTTTCTTCAACTCTTCTATGGTTGGTTCTGTAACTGGAATTTCGTATGAATTTGTCGCCCTGGCTGTCGTAGATTTTTCGATAGGAGTATTATGACTGGGGTTAGGTCCCTTCTGAATAGGTTGGAATGAGTGATAGATACAGTGAGAGCTGGTGAAAAGCAATAGAATTTCCACACGTGAGATGATAGAATGTGATATAGAGGCTGTCTTTGAGAATTGAGATAATCTTCTCTCTCTCACCTATCTTCTACGACCGCTTTTAAAGTGTCAGACAGTCTAAACCACAGATATATATTACATAAATCTCTATCTACTCACGGGCACGCACATACACGTGACGACAGTTAAACACACAGACGTGGGAATCTATAACAATGAATTTATATGTATTTGAACGAGCTGACCAACGCACTGATTTAGTTCAAGAGAGATCTTTATTATTATCATCAAAAAAAAAATCTTCTCACCACACCAAAAAATACATCAAGGAAAAACATATACAAATAGTCATAGAATTCAAGAAAAAATGCTACAAAGATGATAGCCCCGTTAGAATCTTACTCTAGGTTTAGCCCAAAGCCCCGTTAAGAGAACAGATGATGGCCCAAAGAGTTATAGACACGTAAGGTTGAGTCTAAGAGGTTTCTTATTTCTCGTAAATGTATGAACAGAGTTGGATAAATCTGATTTAGCCTAAGAAAAAAAGAAACTCTAGCTTTTTGTAACAAATCCTGCAGATTAAAAAAAAGGTAAGACAGCAAATGGGTGACAATAATACACCGGTAAAATAACACTCTGACCTGTGTACTCTCATTCATTCAGCCATGGCCTTTCTCACACATATATACTCACAACTTTGCTCGCTGCCTCTGGGAACATAACAATTCTAGGACCTTCGCACAGACCCGAAAAATGCAGTCATCGACCAAGAAACCCCCAGTTCCAAAAGACGTACTGAACTCTCTGTCTCAGGGAAACGATTCCTTGGGTGTTCTAATTTTTTTTCGAATGTCTGATTAAGTCACATAAATTTTGTCCAGGCACGAAAGTTAGCAGAGCACAATGTCATTAGCTTTGGATTCTATTTTTTTAAGGAATGTCAGATCGGTGTCTTCTTTCAGGCAGGTACTATATTTGGTCACCACAATACTAGTCACAATCTCTGTCGGAAGGTAAATGTTATTCTTGTAATATTCTCTCGCCGCCAGGCAGCATGTACATTTAAATTTGTGGAGCAATATGAACTGGCTCAAAAGCCCAATATATATTTCTAGTCTTTAGAAACCGTTAGTGGGATTGCTATTACTGTCTCTCTCTGATGGCTTATGCACTGTCAGACCCGTGTTACTTGAAACAAAACAAAAAACCCACGTGGTTAAAGATAGGAAATGTCTATGCTTCTCACAAATATGTCTCTCAGGCTACTAAACGCTGGCAAGTTGGGTACCACCGTTTCACTATATAAAATGGAAAGAACACATATCAAATAATTTACATATATGTACTCATTATAACTTACATTTTAAATAGCAAGCCGACCGCTTGACTTATAATTACAACTTCCCGTAAAGTAAGTTATATAAAAATCAATCATCAGGAATTAGGAATATCTTCGTATTCCGTCAATATTCACTGATGTCGCATCTAGCATTTATAAGTTTGATATAAAATATTCTCGACTGAGTATTAGCCGTTAAATTAAATTCCTTATAGATCATAGTTTTAGTAAGCTAAAGATAATTATTATGTATTTCCACTGTATGCGTCACTAGAAAATTAATACAAACTATAAATTAAGCACTCTGGACACAGAACTAGTTTAGAATGAAATAGGCGATTAAACACTTTATCACTTCACAAAATACTAGAGATCTATAATATATTTACCTCAAACACAGCACTACAGGATATCGCACAATTAAGAATTATACGCTTATATTTATGGAAGTCTAGAAGTTCGACCAATTGTCGCAACAAACTAAGAAACTTCGCTTATACAGCTCTACTCTTCGCGAACCACCTGTCTACTGCGATTTATTGAGAACGAATGACAATAAAATTTCAAACTAGGTTTAATATTTTAAACCAGACAAAGGATGAACTATCTCCCCCGCCCCGATCTCTCCCCCTTCTCATAACAGCTACGTTTCACTCCTAACATGTCGTAACTGCCACCTACTGACCAAGATGTACGCGTGTCAGTTGCAAATCTCAGACAACCGTCTGCTCTGGGCGAAAGCGGGTTGGCAGTTTTAGCACCTACGTTTAGAATGACCAACAGTGAGTGCCGTGTCAGGTAGCGATTTTACACTTCGCCGAGAAATTCAGCCTGGGAAAACGCCTTTGACAGGTGAAATTTGCAGACGATAAGTCGGCCCTATTTCTAAGTATGAAGCACATTCACAGTTTCGTCCTCTGACATCTACGTAATAGAATTACGTATCCCAGTATGAGAAAAAAACCCCGGTAAAGTTTGAGAATACTGAAGAAAATATTTTTCGCAAACGAGTGATGCGAAAAATACAGGAAAAACAAGTAAGGAAAGATAATAAAATAAAAGGATTTGGGTGAGAGAATAGGAAGAAGATGTAGACAATTTAATGATATAAAGACCTACGTGACAGGACGTCCCCCCTTAAGATATGGAAGCACTCCATGTCTACGTTATGGAATTAAATTTCCTATGACCGTAGCTTCGGGGTGTCTGTCTTCTTCCCTCTCATCTTCCCCCTCCATCTCTTTCCAATTCCTACTCATGAAGTCTGTCACGACGTTTCCTTCCTTTGGAATGTCTCCCATGCGCGCTTGAAAGAGCGTCGCCGCTTCTGACATTTTTGAAAGATTTCCTGTGATAGCGGTGGAATATCCCTGCCACTATCATCATCTTCGTCAGCTTTGGCGATCGTCAGGAGATGGTCGGAGGTCGGCACAGGTCTTTCCAAGTATCTCTTTAAGAGATTTAAATGGAAAACCTTCTCCTTTCCTTGAATAGAGATCTGGTAGTTAGCCTTAGAAATCTTTTTCAGGACGGTAAACGGCCCTTGCCATCCGATCTTCAGTTGGTTGTTTCCGGTAGGGAGTAACACCAAAACTTTCTCTCCTGCTTCCAGTTCTCTTTCTTTCGCGACTTTCCTGTATCGGTTAGCGTGCTTTGTGCGTGCTCGCTTAAAGTTTGTCGTTGCTAGGTCCCACCCTAGTTTCAACCTTTCCTTTAAAACCGACACATATTTACTTGCTGAGACAACTGTCTCATCAGCCTTCTCGTCTGTCAGAGACTGAAGTAAGGCTTCAAGCGGGCCCTTAATGGGTCTGCCGAATAGGAGCGTAGCTGGCGGAAATCCTGTGGAAGTATGAGGAGATTCTCTGTAGCCAAATAGAGCTCCAGGAATACAAAGATCCCAATCTTCAGGTTTCACTTGTGCCAGTTTACTTAGCATCATGTTGAGGTTTCCATTAGCACGTTCCACGAGCCCATTTCCGGCCGGAGTATATGGCTTAGTGTGGATGTGTTGGGTCCTCAAGATCTTAACGATCTCATCCATCAACAGGTTTCGGTATGGGGATCCGTTATCCGTCAACACTTGCTGAGGGAATCCCAACCGAGTGAAAATCTGCACGAGGGCTTCTGCGACATGCTTGGCATCTGCGCATGTTAGCGGGATAGCTTCTGCCCATAAAGTGCATGTATCGACTAAGGTCAGGATAAACCTGTTCCTTCTTTTAGTCCTTTCGAAAGGCCCTAAAATGTCGATCACAACCCGTTCGAATGGTGTTCCCATTATTGGCACTTCACCATGTGAGACTGGGGGTGCCCGTTGCTTGGGTGGCACACGTTGGCACTGGGCACAGGATTTGACATATCTGATAATATCAGTATTTACTCCTGGCCACCAATAATGAGTGGTTATACGTTGGTTTGTGGCGTTCTGTCCCATATGTCCGCTGAAGGGAAGAGAGTGCCCCATTTCTAGGATTTGGCTTCTGTACTGTTTCGGTACTAGGAGCTGGTTGTAACCTTGGTCAGGCTTGCCCGTTCTCCGATAAAGTACGCCATCCTCAGAAAAAATGTCCCCGTGCTGTCTGGGTTCCTTAGCCATGGGCAGTTTCCTAAAGCAGGGTGCCAAAGTAGGGTCCTTGTATTGCGCTTCTTTAAGTTCCATAGGTAACAAATTAGGCGCAGGCTCCCGTTCCTTCTTGGTTTGCCCTCTTGTAGTTACTGCTGCCACAATCGGCTCTCCGGTTTCCCAATACACACGTATCTACCGCCAAGTATGACTGGGTAGATGGGATCATCCATAACAGCCGCTTTGATCACGCCTCTGACAAAGTCAGAGTGTATCTCCACCAATGCGATGGGAAGCGCTGTAGGTGCATCACTCTTACGAACTCCACAAAGTTGGACGGTCTCTGCTGTCTCTTGACCGGGTTTGACCAGGTTTCTGGCAACAATGCAATCGTAAGAAAGCCCCGTGTCAAATAAGCAAGAAGTTTGAGAACCGTTCAAAGTAACAGTACCTCGCGTTGAGGGTCTATCCCCAACAGATTGGGAATCACTGTCAATAATTCCGCCTTGCGAGACTGTCAATAAGCATCCGATGCGTTTCGGCTCGGTGTGCTCGGTCTGATCATATGTCCCGTGCTCAGGGGTTCTCCCTTTGCCACCTTGTCCTTTCTGGCTGCGCTGCCATGTAGGGCGGTCGGGTTGATCAGACTGTTTGGGGTGGTTGGGGTACTTGTTCTTGTAGAACTTTAATTTTTCAGGAGGGGGGTTTTGAGGTCCAGTTTCTCTGTGGTTATTTAGGTTAGAAGCCTGAGAAGATTGCTCTAGGTTATGTTTTCGAAAATGCTCCTCTGTCGGTTTCCGATTAGTGGCCGGTAGTTCAGCCAGCGCATTATGGTAACGCTCAGACTTCTCTAAGATGTCTTCAAGTTTTTCTGCCCCCTGCTCAGCTAGAAATCTCCGGGTATCAGCAGACAAAGTGTTCTTTATTTGTTCTGTTAGAACAAATTCCTCAAGACCTTCATAGGTAGAGGGGAGCTGCGAGAGCTCAAGGCACTTTGTCAAATATCCCTTTAGACGAGACGAGAACTGCTGAAAAGTTTCAGAATTCTCTTTCCGGCTGATGCGAAACAGTTGGAAAAATTTGCGAGCGTTCATTTCAAAGCGCTCCAGTAACGCTTTCTTCAACAGATCATAGTTGTCTTGTTGGCTGCTCTCCAGTTTTGCATACACATCATATGCAGAACTTTTCAAAGCCTGGGAAAGCTTCATGTTCCAACGCGACCTCTCTAAACCGTACAGAGTTGCAATTTTCTCAAATTTTTCTAGCCAAGTGTCAATCTTCTCATTTGGACAAGGGAAAGATTCTAGCGGAAAAGACATAGCAGTGAGATGAGTAGATTGAGTGTTAGAAGGATCAGTTAAGGAGGAATGAGGAGAAGACTCTCCATTGCTGGAGGTAGAGGCAGCACCACGGCTTTGGAACTCTAGAGTCTTAAGCGCCAGCTCATGCTGTCGTCGTTGCTCATTTTCTCTTTCCTCATGCTGTCTCTCCTTCTCTCCTTCTCATGCTGTCTCTCTTCTCTCGTCTCATGCTGTCTTCCTTCTTCTTTCCTCTACTCCTTCTCCTCCTTCTCATGCTTCTCTCTCTTTCTTTCTCTCTCCTATTTCCATTTCTTCGTCCATCTTCTTCTGCTCTTTAGCTTCAGCTGCTTTCCTCTCCGCATCATATCTCTCAAGTTCGTCTCTGACAAATGCTTTCGCTTCCTCTCCTTCCAGTCCCTCCTCTCTCGCTTCGTCCCTGAGGAGTTGTCTAAGCTTTGCCCTCTCGGCCATATTATGTCAGTGACTGAGACACGTGGAGATAGAAAATAGGAAAAAGAATAACCTGGTTCCTACCACTTAGGAGAAAAAAATACCAAAAATCCGAAAGATGATATCCTTAACCCTGGGATACCTCCTCCAAAATAAAATCTAACTATCACTGCTATTATCGGCAATAAAGCACCTAATGCAAAACACGACTACGCCAACTAAATGGTAGTTAAGATTACTTCTGAAAAATAAGTTGCTACAGTGGAAAACACAATGATTATAGCAAAAATTTCGGAGAAAAAAAAAACCCTTAATTTTTAATCCACTATCAAGTTTACCCCTGAAGACAGTTAGGGTGAGGGAGGCATATAATCTGGACAAATAGTCCGAAACGCACTCCTTAACTTTAGTTCAAACACCTTCCTGCTTCAGAACCCTTGTGAATGTTATACACTCACAAAACTTTACCAGCGTTTAGTATTACAAAATCATTAATTAACATGTATTCCGACAAAATCAACCTGTAAACCAAATGTATAATGCTTCTAATGCTGTGGAAAAAAAACTTATCAGTTTGTGTGGTCAGCACGCCCGTAAACAGATCGTTAGTCTAGGGGATAAATTATTTAAAGATATAACAACTCACAAGACATCAAACTCTTTCTCTATTTCAGAATAAAAAATCTTAAGTTCAAAATCCAGATAGACGAGTCCACATTTGTCGTACTCGTCTTCCTATTCTAAGTTCAAAAACCGGAAACGAGCAACCATTTGTCGTAGTCGTCTTCCTATTCTAAGTTCAAAAATCCGTCGGACGAGAACCCATTTGTCGTATCGCCTTAGGATTTTGTGTTCAATTCCCGGTAACGAGCGACCATTTGTCGTAGATTTTTCGATAGGAGTATTATGACTGGGGTTAGGTCCCTTCTGAATAGGTTGGAATGAGTGATAGATACAGTGAGAGCTGGTGAAAAGCAATAGAATTTCCACACGTGAGATGATTGAATGTGATATAGAGGCTGTTATTGAGAATCGAGATAATCTTCTCTCTCTCACCTATCTTCTACGACCGCTTTCAAAGTGTCAGACAGTCTAAACCACAGATATATATTACATAAATCTCTATATACTCACGGGCACGCACATACACGTGACGACAGTTAAGCACACAGATGTGGGAATCTATAACAATGAATTTATATGTATTTGAACGAGCTGACCAACGCACTGATTTAGTTCAAGAGAGATCTTTATTATTATCATCAAAAAAAAAAATCTTCTCACCACACCAAAAAATACATCAAGGAAAAACATATACAAATAGTCATAGAATTCAAGAAAAAATGTTACAAAGACGATAGCCCCGTTAGAATCTTACTCTAGGTTTAGCCTACAGCCCCGTTAAGAGAACAGATGATGGCCCAAAGAGTTATAGACACGTAAGGTTGAGTCTAAGAGGTTTCTTATTTCTCGTAAATGTATGAACAGAGTTGGATAAATCTGATTTAGCCTAAGAAAAAAAGAAACTCTAGCTTTTTGTAACAAATCCTGCAGATTAAAAAAAAGTTAAGACAGCAAATGGGTGACAATAATACACCGGTAAAATAACACTCTGACCTGTGTACTCTCATTCATTCAGCCACGGCCTTTCTCACACATATATACTCACAACTTTGCTCGCTGCCTCTGGGAACATAATAATTCTAGGACCTTCGCACAGACCCGAAAAATGCAGTCATCGACCAAGAAACCCCCAGTTCCAAAAGACGTACTGAACTCTCTGTCTCAGGGAAACGATTCCTTGGGTGTTCTAATTTTTTTTTCGAATGTCTGATTAAGTCACATAAATTTTGTCCAGGCACGAAAGTTAGCAGAGCACAATGTCATTAGCTTTGGATTCTAGGATTTAAGGAATGTCAGATCGGTGTCTTCTTTCAGGCAGGTACTATATTTGGTCACCGCAATACTAGTCACAATCTCTGTCGGAAGGTAAATGTTATCTTGTAATATTCTCTCGCCGCCAGGCAGCATGTACATTTAAATTTGTGGAGCAATATGAACTGGCTCAAAAGCCCAATATATATTTCTAGTCTTTAGAAACCGTTAGTGGGATTGCTATTACTGTCTCTCTCTGATGGCTTATGCACTGTCAGACCCGTGTTACTTGAAACAAAAAAAAACCCACGTGGTTAAAGATAGGAAATGTCTATGCTTCTCACAAATATGTCTCTTAGGCTACTAAACGCTGGCAAGTTGGGTACCACTGTTTCACTATATAAAATGGAAAGAACACATATCAAATAATTTACATATATGTACTCATTATAACTTACATTTTAAATATCAAGCCGACCGCTTGACTTATAATTACAAC
The DNA here is from genome assembly GCA_024509875.1 of Oreohelix idahoensis. NCBI lineage: Eukaryota > Metazoa > Mollusca > Gastropoda > Stylommatophora > Oreohelicidae > Oreohelix > Oreohelix idahoensis. The sequence continues at coordinate 81,733 of JAMPIV010013901.1, forward strand.
TTCCCGTAAAGTAAGTTATATAAAAATCAATCATCAGGAATTAGGAATATCTTCGTATTCCGTCAATATTCACTGATGTCGCATCTAGCATTTATAAGTTTGATATAATTTATTATGTATTTCCACTGTATGCGTCACTAGAAAATTAATACAAACTATAAATTAAGCACTCTGGACACAGAAGTAGTTTAGAATGAAATAGGCGATTAAACACTTTATCACTTCACAAAATACTAGAGATCTATAATATATTTACCTCAAACACAGCACTACAGGATATCGCACAAGTAAGAATTATACGCTTATATTTATGGAAGTCTAGAAGTTCGACAAATTGTCGCAACAAACTAAGAAACTTCGCTTATACAGCTCTACTCTTCGCGAACCACCTGTCTACTGCGATTTATTGAGAAAGAATGACAATAAAATTTCAAACTAGGTTTAATATTTTAAACCAGACAAAGGATGAACTATCTCCCCCTCCCCAAACTCTCCCCCTTCTCATAACAGCTACGTTTCACTCCTAACATGTCGTAACTGCCACCTACTGACCAAGATGTACGCGTGTCAGTTGCAAATCTCAGACAACCGTCTGCTCTGGGCGAAAGCGGGTTGGCAGTTTTAGCCCCTACGTTTAGAATGACCAACAGTGAGTGCCGTGTCAGGTAGCGATTTTACACTTCGCCGAGAAATTCAGCCTGGGAAAACGCCTTTGACAGGTGAAATTTGCAGACGATAAGTCGGCCCTATTTCTAAGTATGAAGCACATTCACAGTTTCGTCTTCTGACATCTACGTAATAGAATTACGTATCCCAGTATGAGAAAAAAAACCCGGTAAAGTTTGAGAATACTGAAGAAAATATTTTTCGCAAACGAGTGATGCGAAAAATACAGGAAAAACAAGTAAGGAAAGATAATAAAATAAAAGGATTTGGGAGAGAGAATAGGAAGAAGATGTAGGCAATTTAATGATATAAAGACCTACGTGACACTGGCCAACTGCTTTAATGCTCTTTGTCGTGGTTTTGATGGTATTGTATGGTTGTGATTTACCTAGTGTGATGCATGAGGTCAGCTGTGAAGGCTCCTGAGATAAATGTAGCTGTGAATTTACAGAAGGCCCTTCTTGCTACCACTTACGGCCTCACACATATCTTTTTTTTACTAATGAATGTGGCTACGTTAAATTTCTAGGGTACTGATATGTAATGTGTTGTGATAGATTACATACACACACACAGATATTTATAAGTCTAATAATATTAATAAAATTTAAAACACACTGAACTAACTCAAGCTGTGTAAAATTTTGATAGTAAATTTTCTTTAAATTTATTTGTTCTGAACCAAGGTTTTATTTTGGTCAGAACATATGAAAGGTTTTGAAAGTATTAATGATATGCATGAATATATGGCATAATAAATGAAAAAGTGTGTACATAGGTATTTTACAAGACTAGTTAATATTACTACTGTTTATAGTTGTAATTTATCTGGGAGAACGCTTAATGGATGTGCTGTTGGGGTGACTTCATCACTCCCTGTCTATGGCTACTAAACATTTTCCCTTTATTGATGGAAATATAGCTGGTGTGTTAGAAAATAAGTTAAGTTGGTGAATGTCCAGCAGGCCAGACGCTCACGTATCTTGAATGAATAGTTCTGGTGCTGGAATCTGGTGCTGGAATCTGGTGGCCCCACCTCTCCGTGCTTGGGGGCAATATAAGGAGGCGGGTGGCCCCACCTCTCCGTGCTTGGAGGCAATATCAGGCTGCTCTGCCAAAATTACCAGCCTGCACTGGTCCACACTTGTATGTTCAACAGAGCATTTGACACCACTTTGGTGCCAAATAAAAAACTCACAGTTCTGAAATAAAAGTATTGGGTCATGGGTCAGAACTCTACCTCCTGAACCACTTCTACACTCAACACTATACAACAACACCACATAGACGGGGTCAGATCTCTCTGACCATACAGCACATCTTACCAAGTTGGTTTCACATAGTATAAGTTCCCCAGACTACATATTCTGAAATATGTTCATTAGCTTCCTGCCATTGAATAGGATAGGTGATATGTTCCACTGATCTCAACACTTGATCCGCCCTTCCTAATCCTTGCTGGCGTTTATGTATTTTGTTTGTCTCTAGACCCTGAACTGGGGCTGGGGATCTAGAGCGAATCCTTACTTGTTGTAAGGGATAGATTTTGATATGGCAGTATCAAATCACTCCAAACATTAACCAATATTAAAATATACAAAGAAATACTTTCAGTCTTACCAGAATTATGAATATAGAACACAGTTATCTGCTAGCAAAACTCAGCTGAGCTGCTGGCTCTAGTATGGCGTCCCTCTAAATATTTCAATTAGCTTTTTGGGAAATACACCACTGAAGAATTTCTGTATCTACTACTTGGACAGTTTATGTTAAATGGCAAAAATGCGCGTCTGAGCGCTGATAATATGATTATCGGTGGCTAATCACCGCCCTTCCCGTTTTCAAATTCAAACCTCCTACCAAAAGTCAATTCAGTCATACCTCAGTCAAGTATGTATTATTGTCTGTTGGTCCGTCTGTCTCTACTTGCGTTTTCACAAAAAAACACACTTGTTTTTTTGAACCAACTCTGCCGTCCCCTACACAATTTTCCCTTTAAAGTTATTTTTAGCCACAACCGTCCACTAATTCCCCTACTCTTCATTCTAACTAGATTTTAGCACTTGAGTCTCAAGGCCGCAATTTTTTGAAAATTAGTGACATTTTTTGTTTCAATGCAGTCGCTCGTTGATATGAACAACACAGTCTTTTGTCAATATCTTCATTATTATCTATCCGTCTGTATAAATGAAAGCATATTATTTCTCTGCTCAAGATGGGCCATCAGGCGAGCTAGGTTTTTATATTCCTAACATTATTATTAAGAAAAAGTTACTTTTCAAGGTTAGTTGTTTTTTTTTTAAAAATATGTTCGAGCATCTTCTGTAAGGCGTTTGCCGCTGAATTCAAATAAAGGACGAAGTGTCGCAAAAGCGTCCAAGAAATGACTGTTGCGTATAATAGCTAAGGTCCCTTTTGTCAATTTCTTTACTTTGTGTCAACTTGGGGACGTGAATTTTTTTCCTTCCCCCCCCCCCCCTCTCCCCCCCATTGCGTCTTTTTAGCCTTGCTAGTTTCAAGCACGCGTTCAGTCATATTTTTTCCTTTTGATCTCCGTTCTCATCCCGTCTCAAGGGTAAACGTTTTGCCTTCACGTCTAACAAGTTAATTTCCATGGCGGGTGGTGACCCGCGGCGTGGGCGATCATGCCTGCTAGTAACTTACGCATTCTTTTTATCCCTACATTTTATCTTTGGAGATATTTTAACGTTGTATCATGGTTAATTTTATCACACTCTTCAAGTGTGTACGTCAGATGTGTTGAAGTGTACTGTTTCTGGTGTACCAGTATCCGTTATGGCGGTGTTAAAGTCAACATCTGTTTGTGTTGTAACACTGATCATCGTCGTTTTCTTCACTTTTAGTTCTGGGTCATTGACCTGACTTGACCTGACAACGTTTGTTTGTGTCGCAACACAAATCATTTTTGTTTTCTTCACTTGTAGTTCGTTTATTTCTTTACGTTGACTATTAATCATGGGGGTGATAAAGTTGATATTTAGTTGGATATAATATATGTTGATAAAGTACACCAGAACACTCCTAGGCGGGAAGACAGGCGTCTATCATCATCAGTTGACAAGATCCCTATGGTGTTGCCTGCCCCACTGTAGTGTATGGAATGTCAACTTGACCTACGCAGTGTTGTGTAGACATGGATGGAGTGTATAATGTGCGAATGATGATAAGGGTTCGTGTTGTTGACAAATGTTCTCTTCTCACACTCATGTATGACCGGAAGTCATCGACACCAACGACTGTGTACCTTTTCTAAAGTTTAATTGGACGTACACACTCGACAGCACAGATAGTGACAAATCACAGGTTGCCATAATACATCATAGTACAGTGGACAAATGGTCTTGCAATGTTACATGGGCACTCATGTAGAATAATGGTATAATGGACTGTCAATAGCCAAGCACTCAGTATCGCCCATACATATATCATCTGACGTCACTGACTGAGCACGTCAGCTTGTAAACAATATTTCAGATGACTTCTAAACCTAATCTCGTTTAGCAACGATTCTTCAACATAATGTTCAGCACATATTTTTCCATATAATAATATTGAACCGCTAACAATGGGTTCTCATGTGTAGCAGTGATCTCTGGACTGATCAAGCGATAATACGGGCATCCCTTTTCTCTTCTTGAAAGTCCTACATGTTTTGGTTCCAAGATGGCTCCACTCGTGAACTGTCACTCACGTTTGAATACAGATAATGAATCTGTTCTAAAGTTAGTCATTCATACAACATTTCGTTGCTCTGTAGATTTGGTCATGAACAATAGACTGCATTCTACAGAATATAGTGCTGCTAGGAATCGAAGTCGTTTTTTTCATCGAGTCAAATATATTCTCTTAAACATTCAAATCGTAATTATCGACAATGGTGGCTTCGATCGAGAGTTCATAAGAGTATCTTTGATTACCTTGGTAGAGGGAATATGAAACTGCCATTCCTTGGCAAGATGAATAAACACTGGGGTAAAGCATACACGATAGGTCTAGACGACTATCACTTTCCCCAAAACCACTGAGATCACTTTTTCAAGGCATCAAGCCGACATAGCAAAACACACACAGTCCCTATCAGGACGAAGCCAAATCACACCCCTCAAGCGACACATCCGCCGAATAGCCTTTGACCTCTCTAGAGACAACAGAACATATAGTTCGACTTAGATATGTAAAGATATACAGATATAAGACAGACTTGTCCTACTCGACAAACAATACACATAAATTCAGGCCATAGATATTCTGAAGCAAGAACAATCTATTATTACCCAAACAACGAATAAATCGCAGTAAAATGTATTTATCCGCGGAGTTCAAGGGAAGTAACTCAATAATGACTTTCCCTTAAGCACTAAAAAATTACCTATGTATAATATTGTAAGATATCAAAGACTGCACGTAACAGGGGGCCCATCGCGTGTCATTTGATTTTACAAAACCGACCTGGTGATGCATGTTAGGTGGTTTTCTCCATTGTTGTATTGGTCTGATATGTGCCCTTAGTCCATCTTCTGTTGTTATTATACAAGTTTGTTGGTCAGTCGTTGTAACATTATTTACTTCCGGTATCTTTCGTTGTTTGATTCCGTTGATAAAATTTCTAACAGCTATGCGACAATTTCTTTTATTGAGACTGTTCCAGTGGCTGTGGACAGTGGCTATGCAACCCGTTTTGTTGCTGTTGTCTCGATACTTGATCTGGGATTTTCTATTGTAGTTATGTGGTGTGCTCTCTAATTCTCTCCGGCAATATGTACTGTTGATCTCTGGTTCTCACCAGCAATATGTGTTGTTGCTCTCATATCGGTGTCTGTTCATTAGCCATCTCCGAAACGTGTTAGAATCGCCCGTGAAGGGGGTTATAACCGAGCGAATTTGGTTATATTTATTATAGCGATCTACATTAGGAAGAAGAATGGAGAAAGACAGTGCTTTCCCAGTATAGATAACGCCTTCGTTGTATAACGCCGTAATGGCTAACACAAGAATTCTACTTGTGTTAATTCGTTCGTTCCTAAATAAAATGCTTAGGCTTAACGATACGGCGATAACTGTAGTTCTAAAAATAGAATGTGTAGTAAAATCTTCTAGACGACCTTGATTTTAAAAACTAACTTTAGTGAAAAATCGCGCACAAGGTTAGCCTTGGAAAGACAGACGGGTATGGAAAAAAAAAGCAGAGAGAGATAGACGGACCATGGAACACAGTAACGCAAGCCACTCGCAGTGTGTCTAAAAATAAACCAACACACAGTGTGCATGGCCTAATTTTTTTCAAATAAACAGTGATGAAAAAAACTAACGATACGATGTTAGGTTTAGAAAACAGGTTTAATTCTTATTAGGAAACCTGATATTTTACGTAGGGCTCCTGACTTTATACTGATAGTACAGTCGTATAGAATTGAACAGGTGGTAGTTGAAATTAAACACTTAACATCGAAAAAAGATCGTATTCTTAACTACGGCACTTAGCCCCTTGAAAATCATATATTCGTGTACAGGAAGGCTAGTGGACTAGGAATATGTAATAAATTATCTAAAAAGTCCATTAGATGATTAGATATTGGTAATAAAACATATAGAGAACATATACTGTCAGGCTTGGTCATATCTGCTTGGGATGGAATTCCCTGAATTTTGTTGAAACATAGTAGTGACAGAAAGTCTAAGATAGTACGAGGGAGGCCATTGGCTTAACTTTGAAGTTAAAAGAAATTTGATTGGGTGACCTATGAATAACAAATAAATGCCTAGAAACGGAGCAAAACTGAATGAAAATATTTGAATGACTGTGTACTCTTTTGAAAATATTCAAAACGATTGGCTAATATACTGGATATTGGCAGAAGAAATTTTAGAGGGGACGCCATATCGTTACACATTGTGAGAGATTAGAGCAGGCAGTGTTATCAAAAATTAAATATATAATAACAGCCTGGACATACCGCAGATCAAACTGTACCAGTCATCTTTAGTGTGTATTTCCTTACGAATTGTGGTAAACTAGACATTTTAAATCTGTAATTTATATGAAAAGTGAATGTGAAATGATAAATTATGTCTGTATGTGTGTGGTTCAGTAGCAAACATGAGGCAAAGCCTAGATATTGCTCCATCATGTAAAAGATTGTCAGAGAGGAGTAAAACTGCATATATATATTGGATTGCCATATAGTAACATAACACCTATACTATTGTATGGAAGGGATTACAGCTGGAATTGCAGAGGCGTTGTAACCATTAGGTAGAGGAATACTGGTGTATATTGTCACATGAAAAGCTAGCAGTTGGCCAAAAGCGCTGAAATTTATGTTTGTTTGTACTGTCATGTACTTCAGTGTGGAATAATATTGTATATTAGTTATGAAGAAGGAGGCACAACCTTCACATTTCAGGGGCCGTGGTATAGATGGTGATATTGCATCGTCTGGTCTGAGTACTGTGTGATCCAGAAAGCTGGCAGCAGACTCCTTACACAAGATAGCGGCCATTGTCTATCAAACTATCAAACTGAGAAGCAAGCGAGCAGAGGATACAGGTTTCCTGCAGCTGCATTATGAGATAAGAGCTTGTCAGCACGAAAAGCTCAACCTTGAATAAAATAAACCTGAACTGAACTTTATTATAAAAACTAAAATGACAGAAATTAAAAAAAAACCACAATCTGTGAATCCTTCAATATTATTTCCACCAGTACAAACACATGAAGTCGTGATGACAACCAACAACCTATCGCTAAAAGCCAGTATTACCTCATAATAATACATCACAACACTACACTCATATTACAATAATAGTATATGTCTGGACAAAGATCTTTTGTATAAATTCTTGTACATAAACATTGTGCTTACATTTGATTGTGATTCCTGATTCACATTGTAGTAGGATCAGGATATCTACATATTGAAAAAGCTAATACATTGTATAAAAGTTACACGTGACTTACTTAAGATAAATCTTTAGAGTATTATGTGTTTGTGATTGTCATAGTGTTGTAAATTGTTGTGGATCTTAACTTAGGTGTTTATCTGGCTGTTGGTTGTTGTGAACTTACACTTCATCACTATCATAACCCTAGACATTAAACGAAGTCATCATACAATTCAAGAATAAGTCTGATTGAGGTCGAAATGTGGTAGCAAGCAAGGTTCTCTGTAATACACCAAACTTATTGGATACAGAGACCTTCACAGCTGATCTCATTCAGTACACTAAGTCCCCGATAACTATATTTATATAATCCCAACTCATCACTTATATTGGGGTCCTGTCCGGGATTTGAAACCTCTCCCACCACATATATTGCGGGTCTCGCTCCCGGGATTTGAATTTTTCAAAGCACCAATTATATTGGGTAGCTCACTTCGGGAAATTATAAAAATTAAAAAGGTATTCTCGGGTGGAAAGTAAATAAGGTTGAGCTCTCAGTGCTTGTGGTTGTCCTTAGTATAATTAGTCATAAATAGAATTGTTTAAATAGACATTGTATAAATTTGCCTGGTAGAAAATGGCTGACCTGGCAAAGTTTCGATTAGCGGCTGTACAGACTGCCAGGGAAATGCACATGGATGGTCAAGTCTTGATTGACTATGTGACCTCAGAATGTAATAAATTTATTGCCAGGGAAGACAAAAGATTAGAGAAAGAAGCTGAAAGAAAGTTAGAGGCTGACAAGGAAATTAAGAGGTTGCAGATTGAAGCTGACAAAGAGGCTAGGGCATTGGAGGCTGAGGCTAAAAGGTTACAGATGGAGGCTGAGGCTAAAAGGTTACAGATGGAGGCTGAGGCTAAAAAGGTTACAGATGGAGGCTGAGGCTAAAATGTTACAGATGGAGGCTGAGGCTAAGAAGTTACAGTTGGAAGTAGAAGGCAAGCTGCAGAAAGAGAAGCAGAAGAAAAGAGATTAGCTACAGAAAGAGAAGCAGAAGAAAGGAGACAGGCTGCAGAAAGGGAAGCAGAAAAAGAGGAGAAGAGATTACAACGGGAACATGAGTTACGACTAAGGGAGTTAGAATTTCAACGCCATGCTCCTGAAAATGGTGACAGTCCCTTTGCCTCAGATGCCACTGTTTGTCAGGGAGCCTCAATCTCAGCTATGAATTTTCATTTAGACCATTTTGTTGAGAAAGACGATGACATAGAAAGTTACCTAAATAGATATGAACTTTAAACTACCACGTATGGTTTAGAGAGAGAAAGGTGGAGCCTAAAGTTATCACAAGGGTTTCTTGGTACAGCTTATGAAGTTTTTGCCAAGATGAGCAGAGATGACCAAGACAATTATGACATGCTAAAGCAGGCTCTTTTGTTAAGATATGAAAAGAATGGAGAATTTTATAGAAAAAAGTTCAGGAATGCTAAACTACTGTCAGGTGAGACATATCACCAGTTCTCTGCACGGTTAGAGACGTACTTGGAGAAATGGACTGCTCTGGGGAAAACCCAAGATCTTAAGGAAATGATCCTTATAGAACAGCTAAGAGAGTCCATGGCTCCAGACCTGAGAAAGTTTCTCATGGAACAAGGTGCAGAGAGGCTGGGTGAGTTACTAAATGTCGCTGAAAGATATCAGGCAGCTCAGGCAGAGGTAACTGGTAATAAAAAGAAACAGGTAGACAATTTTTAGGCACCACAAAACTTTAACAAGTTTGATCATAGAGATCAGAACAAAGGTAAGCACCAGTTTGATAGGCCACGGTATGATAATAAAAATAAAACCCTACAATTCGATGAAAGGAAATTTGATGAAAGAAAATCTTTCAACCAAGGAAAGAAGTGGTGTAATGTTTGTCGGATGAACAATCATACCACCGAAAATTGTAGAAGGAAAACTCCTAAATTTGCTGCTATGAAATCTGGGAAGAAGGGAACAAAGGTCAAACCTGCGGAACTACAGGAACCGTATCACCCCCCAGTGTGTGAAGATGTAATCTGTAATGGAGTCACCATAAGGTGCTTATATGATACAGGTCTAGATTATGATTCAGTTGTGAGTTCTCACCTGGTGCAAGCAGATCAATACACCACAGAAACAGTGGAGATTCAAGCTGCAACCAAAGAAGTAGCGACCATGACACTTCCTATCGTTAAGATAAATGTGAAAACGCGATATGTGGAGGGAGTAATCAAAGCAGCAGTGATAAATGAACCAATCGACCCTCTGATATTGGGGTGTAGATCTGTCTTCTTGGGGAATCCCAAGAGACCTGTGATATTGGCAACAGTGCAGACCAGATCACAGTCTAAAAAGGAGGAGGAAAATCCAATAAATACTCATCCAGATGAGACGAGGAAGGCACAGGTGGAGGACAAAACACTCAAGCCGTGTTTCAAGAAATTGCCCAAATGTCATACACCTCCAGGCAAGGGAGATTTTTATATGAAGAACAAATTGATTTATAGGAAGGCTGGATCTGAATCCAATGGTCACGGACAGCTGGTCCTACCCACTTCATATAGGACTAAAGTGTTGGAATTAGGGCATGCGATTCCCTTCAGTGGTCAAATGGGGATCAGCGCAACCGGACAGCGTATAGCTTGTCATTATTTCTGGCCAGGGATAACTGAAGATGTAAAAAGATATGTAAAATCCTGTCCAGGGTGCCAACGAGTAGCACCAAAGCATTGGACTGCACCAGCAACTCTAGGGGAAATGCCCATAGTGGGAAAACCTTTTGAGAGAGTTGCAGTGGACATTGTGGGACCTCTCACTCGAACCAAGAGGAGGAACAGCTACATTCTGACTCTGGTGGACACCTGTTCTATGTGGGGAGAGGCGGTAGCCCTCTCATCAATTGATTCTAAACATGTGGCAGAGGCATTACTCACAATTTTCGCAAGGTTATGCTTTCCCAACCAAATCTTGACTGATAATGGCTCTCAGTTCAAGGGGAAACTAACAGAAGAAAGGAAACGGCCAAGTGGAAAGATATAACGGGACATTAATGTCGATCATGAGAAAGTTGGCACAAGAAAAACCAGATCCATGGGACAAGTACCTTCACGCCGCCCTCTTTGCTTATCGGGAGGTACCCCATAGTTCAGCCGGTATGGCCCCGGCAACATTATTATTTGGGAGGCCAATAAACGGTCAACTAGAAACCCTGTTAAGAACGTGGACTGATGAAAAGGCAGAGGAAAATATTACATCATCATACCAATATGTGAATGAGCTGACCACTCGTTTAAAAACTGGCTGGAAACTTGCCAATGAAAATTTGAGACAAGCCAGGAAAAAGCATGCTGCCTATTATAACAAGAAAGCAAAAGACAGAGATTTGGCTGTGGGAGAGAAGGTACTGCTTCTTCTACCCGGTAGCCAGAATAAGTTGCAAATTGGATGGCAAGGTCCATATACAGTTCTAGAGAAGGTGTCTAGAACAAATTATAAGATAGATAAGAAGGGGAAAGAAAAAATCTATCATGTGAATCTCCTGAAGAAATATTTGGAAAGAGGAAATCAGGAAGAGACACATTTGCTGACCTTGTCTATTGCAATGGAGATGAAAAAGGAACCACTTTCATCATTTGAATATCCATTACACCCCTGTGAGACCGCTGCACAGGTGAAAATCAGTACAAATTTAACGAAAAATCAGAATCAGAGTAGTCACCAGGCATAGATAGTAAATTTATCTATGTGAATTAAGAAATAGGAACTGACATATGATGTCTGTTTTAAGTGGGGAGAATTGTGGTGATAAATTCTAATACCCATATACAAATTAGAACATAAATGTAAAGCCGAACGAAATAATACGATAGGAAGAAGAATGAAGAAAGACCAGTGCTTCCCCAGTATAGATAACGCCTTCGTTGTATAACGCCGTAATCGCTAACACAAGAATTCTACTTGTGTTAATTCGTTCGTTCCTAAATAAAATGCTTAGGCTTAACGATACGGCGATAACCGTAGTTCTAAAAATAGAATGTGTAGTAAAATCTTCTAGACGACCTTGATTTTAAAAACTAACATTAGTGCAAAATCGCGCACAAGGTTAACCTTGGAAAGACAGACGGGCTTAGAAGAAAAAAAGCAGAGAGAGATAGACGGACCATGGAACACAGTAACGCAAGCCACTCGCAGTGTGTCTAAAAATAAACCAACTCGCAGTGTGCATGGCCTAATTTTTTCAAATAAACAGTGATGGAAAAAACTAACGATACGATGTTAGGTTTAGAAAACAGGTTTAATTCTTATTAGGAAACCTAATATTTTACGTAGGGCTCCTGACTTTATACTGATAGTACAGTCGTATAGAATTGAACAGGTGGTAGTTGAAATTAAACACTTAACATCGAAACAAGATCGTATTCTTAACTACGCCACTTAGCCCCTTGAAAATCATATATTCGTGTACAGGAAGGCTAGTGGACTAGGAATATGTAATAAATTATCTAAAAAGTCCATTAGATAATTAGATATTGGTAATAAAACATATAGAGAACAGAGATACTGTCAGGTTTGGTCATATCTGCTTGGGATGGAATTCCCTGAATTTTGTTGAAACATAGTAGTGACAGAAAGTCTAAGATAGTACGAGGGAGGCCATTGGCTGAACTTTGAAGTTAAAAGAAATTTGATTGGGTGAACTATGAATAACAAATAAATGCCTAGAAACAGAGCAAAATTGAATGAAAATATTTGAATGACTGTGTACTCTTTTGAAAATATTCAAAACGATTGGCCAATATACTGGATATTGGCAGAAGAAATTTTAGAGGGGACGCCATATCGTTACACATTGTGAGAGATGAGAGCAGGCAGTGTTATCCAAAATTAAATATATAATAACAGCCTGGACATACCGCAGATCAAACTGTACCAGTCATCTTTAGTGTGTATTTCCTTACGAATTGTGGTAAGCTAGACATTTTTTATCTGTATTTTATATGAAAAGTGAATGTGAAATGATAAATTATGTCTGTATGTGTGTGGTTCAGTAGAAAACATGAGGCAAAGCCTAGATATTGCTCCACCATGTAAAAGATTGTCAGAGAGGAGTAAAACTGTATATGTATATGGGATTGCCATATAGTAACATAACACCTATACTATTGTATGGAAGGGATTACAGCTGGAATTGCAGAGGCGTTGTAACCATTAGGGAGAGGAATACTGGTGTATATTGTCACATGAAAAGCTAGCAGTTGGCCAAAAGCGCTGAACTTTATGTTTGTTTGTACTGTCATGTACTTCAGTGTGGAATAATATTGTATATTAGTTATGAAGAAGGCGGCACAACCTTCTCATTTCAGGGGCCGTGGTATAGATGGTGATATTGCATCGTCTGGTCTGAGTACTGTGTGATCCAGAAAGCTGGCAGCAGACTCCCTGCACAAGATAGCGGCCATTGTCTATCATACTATCAAACTGAGAAGCACGCGAGCAGAGGATAGAGGTTTCCTGCAGCTGCATTATGAGATAAGAGCTTGTCAGCACGAAAAGCTCAACCTTGAATAAAATAACCCTGAACTGAACTTTATTATAAAAACAAAAGGGACAGAAATTTAAAAAAAAACACCAGAATCTGTGAATCCTTCAATATTATTTCCACCAGTACAAACACATGAAGTCGTGATGACAACCAACAACCTAGCACTAAAAGCCAGTATTACCTCATAATAATACATCACAACACTACACTCATATTACAATAATAGTATATGTCTGGACAAAGATCTTTTATTTAAATTCTTGTACATAAACATTGTGCTTACACTTGATTGTGATTCCTGATTCACATTGTAGTAGGATCAGGATATCTACATATTGAAAAAGCTAATACATTGTATAAAAGTTACACGTGACTTACTTAAGATAAATCTTTAGTGTTGTGTGTTTGTGATTGTCATAGTGTTGTAAATTGTTGTGGATCTTAACTTAGGTGTTTATCTGGCTGTTGGTTGTTGTGAACTTACACTTCATCCCTATCATAACCCTAGACATTAAACGAAGTCATCATACAATTCAAGAATAAGTCTGATTGAGGTCGAAATGTGATAGCAAGCAAGGTTCTCTGTAATACACCAAACTTATTAGATACAGAGACCTTCACAGTTGATCTCATTCAGTACACTAAGTCCCCGATAACTATATTTATATAATCCCAACTCACCACATCTACTAAAAAAAAAAACTTGTCTTGATATCCTCAAAGACGAAGTTCATCTAACGCTATATGTAAAAATACTCTAGTCTAAAATCATGGTATCCTTGGAATCATAAATCCTGAAATCTCTGCCTATCGCCCACAACTCTTCTATTTATACTATTTCTTTTTTTTCCCGCCTTTTTCCACACGACCCGTCTTTTTTCACACGACACAATAATTAACATTTGCATTCCTCTCCTCAGCTTTTCGACCTTTTTGCACACGACATTCTGATATTTCGACTTTTTTTTCACATGTGTGATTTTTTCCAACTTAACAATAGGATAAAAAAAACCAGATCACACAAACATTCATTTCCCACTTTCGCGCTTATAAAACCCATTCATTATTATCTGGGACTGACCTACGTTTGCCCTGTCAGAGCAGTAGCGGCAACTGAACTTTGAATGAATACTGCGTTTTGTGTAAAAACGTCTTATTTGCTTTTAAGGTCTGTCATTCTTACATTTAGCATCTTCTAGCACATATAAATGCTAAGCGTGGAAGTAGGAGGGACAAAGCTAGCGAGAAAGGCCAAGCGGTCACAAAACCTCATCATGTAAAACCTCATCAAGTAAAAAAAATATTACAATTGTTGCCTATTAGAAAAATCCTTGAGGCCATTCTTGGCTTAACCTTTAGCACGCTGCATTCTTTTCCAAAAAATTTGTCCTGCAGCTGCATTCTTTTTCACAAAACCCCATTTTTTATAGTGGATGACTTGTAAATTCTATATTTTTTTTGTTTTTTGGCCAATTGCTCTAATTTTTGGTCTGTATAGAGATAAATGAATGACGTCACTGATGACGTCATTTTGTTGATGTGATAGGAGAAGAAGACTGGTGAAAAAAAAATCAACAAAAAAATAGCCTTACCTCACTCCTGGTGCAGCCTTGTGGTGCAATCTGCCTTAAAATTGAGCAGAGTGTGATAACGCTCAAAGCAGGGATATGGACAGAGAGGTATTACACACCTACGGCACACGAATTGGGTCTGGTGGCGCTTCTTGCCCGTGTCCCTGCTGGAACACACAACACAGTCTGGCTTGGAAGGCCTGCCGCTAGCCAGACGTTTAGGGTTAAGAGTCAGGTAGTGTTCCCCCATAACCAATCTTGCTGGTGCAATGTCAGATAACCTTCCTCTGCGGGCTGTGACCCTAGACTGGTACCCTTCAAGCAGCCCATGAGCAATCCGCAGACGGAATGTTTCCGCCTTGATACGAGACAGATGCTTGGCCCTCCATAGGACAAGCGAATTGACAAAGCAAACTTCCAACAGATAGAAGAATATTTTCTTCCACCATTTGCTGCTCCTGTGTAGAACCATGTAGTATGTCAACTGTTTGTCCACACGATCAATACCTCCCATGTGACAGGAATAGGCTTGGATAGCGCATGGCTTGTCCACGATCCGCACATTGCCAGCGTGATGTTTGGATCTAACCTCCTTCCTGAAGGTCTGCGCATTGTGTGCAGTTGTCATTAGATTCACTGGCCTCTTGTCAAACCATGACGTATAGAGGATGTTGCCTTCTCTAACAGTCATGGGAGGGTCACCAGCTTTGGGTTTCGCCAACTTGAGTTGTGGGGGGACCCCTCGGCGGTTTGTCCGCAGTGTGCCGCAAGCCCCTGTCTGATTATCCCCAAGCTCCGTGAACAGGGCAGGCGAAGAGAAAAAGTTGTCCATGTACACAACATGGCCATGCCCATACAGGGGAGCAACAAGGGAGGTGACAACGCGGTGAGCAACCCCCCTAGTAGGGTCCACATTGTCTTCCTTCCCAAGGTAGAGCTGCCAATTCCAGAGGTAGCCTGTCTTGGAGTCAGCTAGGCCCCAGGCTTTCATACCCCACTTAGACGGTTTGTTGGGCATGTACTGCATCAGGCTGGTCCTACCTTTGAAAGCTATCATACTTTCATCAACACTAAGCTCTTTGGATGGTATATAATGGCTTTGTCATAGGGGGAGAAGAGTGTCAATAAACGATTTGATTTTGAAGGCTTTGCTGTGGTCAGGGTGCCCTCGTGGTGCTGCAGTTGTATTGTCCACGAGGTGTAGAAAAGATAAGATAGACAGAAACCTGTCCCTACTCATCACTTTCTTGAACCCTGGCATGTCAAGGAAACAGTCATTTGACCAATACAAATCAAATGACGATCTTTTCGTTACACCCATCAACAGAAGCAAAGCAAGAAATGCCCTCATCTCGTCATCACTGACATCGGTCCACAACGCCACACGGGATGCGGCACGAATATCTTGCCCTCTTGTATCACAAACCTGATTGGCATAACGATTAGTTTCTGTAACTAATGTGTTCACAACATCATCTGTGATGAACAAACGGAATACATCTACCTCAGAGATGTCATCGTCAACGCCCACAGGTCCCACAACTTGGTCGAAGTTGCGGAGCCAGTCGTGGTTGTAGCCAGATGGTGCCTTAACAACATTCACTTCTTCAAAATAATCATCAACACTTGACACATCACTATCTTCCCCTTCAACATCACCCATATTCGGACCATGGACCGCAACACCAGTACTAGTAAACCCTTCAAACCACTCATCATCGGAATCAGAATCCATGAAAACTTCAGATAAAATGGCAGCTTGATCCATGCCGATTGATTTCGATTTGAAAATTGCACAGAAAATGTACGCTATCACACCCTTTACAACTAAGAGTCAGAAAAGGAAGTAAAATCTTTTTCACAGAAGATTCAATTTTTGCATCAGGGGTTCAGATCACGTGTACACACATTATAAATCAGTTTCCCGATGACAGCCGCAAGGCGACACATATCGCCTCCAGCTGGCAGAACATAGGTTACCTTCGGCGATATGTGTCGCCGGCAGCGTGCTATTAATCCAGCCCTGTATTTAGTGTCATTATATTTCCAATTTTGTGTTATATTCAAAAAGGTACTTATTGTCATTTGGAAATGATCGCTGTTGGCGGTAATAAGTTATATTAGAATTTGTTGTTTCATTAATTTTGTTACAGGCAGATGTCACGTGTCATGTTGTTTGTATTACTTTATTGTTTCTCCTTACATTATGAGTAGTTGGTAGTGTTTTTCAATGTGTGGTTTCTTTCTTTTAAAAAAAAAATATAATTGTGTGTTTGTTTATTAACTATTAGAGCGTTGATATTATTGTCTAAAAAAATTTTTTTTCGTAAATAGTATTATTATTATTATTACTACCACTACTATTAGTATTGTCACGGTTATTATGTTTATGCGGAGAGGGACTTAAGCATCCTCAACCAGTGTACATGGTGTACAAACATTTATAACACATAAGGAAGGGAAACCTGAAGCCTGTAAACAGTAAATAAATATTAGACAAACATAAAGGTGTGTTTATGGCAGGGAGGATGGTGTGATTCGCTTGCATAGCTAGGCGGAGTTGTCGCACGGAAGGTCCTGTGTTCGAGTCCTGGGTAAGCCACTCACGTCTTGTTTTTCTGTTGTCTAGTTTTCTACCTCTTTATTTCTTACGAGTGCCTGAAAACACGTGACCTTTATGTTTGTCTAATATTTATGTACATGGGGTAGGCAATGTTTGACAAGAATTCTAGACAATACCTTTAACAAAAAAACATCTAGATATACCTGTATTTTTTATTTTGGGCGATATGGGCTAATTTGGGCGATTTTTGAGCTACTTTGAGGCATTTTTGGGCTACTTTGAATGAAAAACCGAAAGTTGATCTAGGTGAAGTTCTTCAAGTAATGAAGGAAAGTCACCAAGAGCTGACGCTCAGTGATAGTGGATCACAGAAGAAGAATGAATGGAAAATGATATCTAGACTAGGGTGGCCAGACGTCCGGATTTGTCCGGCCTTTTGCCACAAAATTGAGCGTTCTTTCGGATTTTTAAAAAATGTTCAAATATGCGGCTTTTATGTGATTGGCTAAATTACTTATGTGAAAGACACCATTTTGAAAAATCTTTACTGGAATCGAATTTCTGAGTACAGAAATTTTGTCAGAATTAAGAATTTTTATCTCCGCAAAATCGACGGCGCTGCGCAAATTGCCAACACTACCGTAAGTTGTCATGTTGTGCAATAGTTTATAATAGATTACTATCATATTTTAACCCAGGTTAAACGCTGTTTAGGTTTATTGGCATTTGTTAAGGGAAAACATAACAGACAAAACGGCATGAATAAGAACTTGGGATTGGGATTTAGTCAATTATAACTTCGTTGTCTATTGCAAATTACAAATAATATTTACCTTAGTTCGTACTGCTTTTATATTTATTGCAGTTTGTTTATTATGAAAAAATACACGAGTAGCTACTAGTGTAGTAATGAGTTTGTTAAAATTAAACCTCGTCTGTTGCATTTTACAAATAATTTTAACTTTAACATAGAATGTACCATTGATTAATGGCATTATATTATATTTATGTTACAGATAGTAGTCCCTTCAGTCATAACTGACAATGGGAATGCG